>JADGJK010000004.1:0-155409 GCA_027600645.1 Nowakowskiella sp. JEL0407
GGATTACTTGATGAACATTTCACGAGTATGCAAACTCCAAAATAAAAATTTCTTTATTGCTTTTGGACTGCAGTAAGGAGGGAGGTAAGGGATGCAAGAAGGGAATTCAAAATGGGGGAAAAAAGGAAGGGTAATTGGGAAAGAGGGAAAAAAATATAAAATAATATTCCACGTTCACGCTCGTTGTTTCTTTACTTTACTTCGAGCCCATTTTAACACATCTTTCGTGATATCTTCGGCCGACGTCTCTTCTTTCACCTTCGCGAAAAATGGGTCTATCCAAGGTGCACTGTAAAACACTATCAGCGATCCATTCGGGAAAATATCCGCCATATCCCTATTTAATACAGAAGATAAAATTTCTCGATCAAATATTCTAGAAAGGTTCTCTTACCCCAGTAATCCAACGACTCCTTTTACGACCTCTCGCGAATGTTGTGGATCAGTTGCAGCTTTATGTAAGAAAGTGAATATTCCTTCGAGGTATGGACTGAACTTTTGGAATGATTCTGGACCTAAAGATTGATTTAGCAAATGAACATAAATAACAGCTCAAATTGCCGGTAAATCTATCATACTTTTTCCACGTAATCCCTGAACAATACCGACATAACCATCAATAACACCTTCTCGAAGTTCGTTTCCATATTCGTTTTGTTGATAATTATCCTATTCAAAAAGGGATCAATTTTTATAATTTGCCATAAAAAATCCATTCATTTACTGGACTCCATTCTGTTTGACTCGCTTGTTCCAAAAGTTTCATCGATTTTTCGAAAAAGAGATCAAAGTGATCACCAATCGCATTTGCGACATCGCCGAAAGAGGATAAAATCTTGGGTTTAATGTGTTGAGGTAATACGGGGCTCAAGAGTCCTTGTAATAAAACTTCCATGATTTTTCCAGCACCAGGGGAGATTTCGGCATTTAACGCTCTGCAAATGTCTCCAACAAGTCCGACGGCAATAGCGCAAAGCTGAAAAATATTTTTAGTTTTAATTTTCTTAATTCTATAAGAAAAATATACCTGGTATTCTTCGTGGTTAGACAATGCTCGCAGCAGATGCTCCTCGAATTGACCGTAGTAAACAATGAACGACGATTCCAAAGCTGGGAATTTTTATCAGTCGATTTTCAGTTTCTTTAAAGAAACTCTGCATACCATGAGTAAGTGCGCTCACAGCAAGGAACACATCTTCTAAGACTGTAGAATTCTTCAGAGCGGTGTGTATAAGTTTTAGCAGTACGGTCATAGTGTTGTTAGCAAGTGCTTGATCTATTTCCTTGTCGTGACCCAACCGTCCCAGAATTGCCTACATTCCAATCAATGATGATTAATGCTTCTCTCTAACGACGAAAAACACTCACAGTTAATACACAACAAAGGTTAGATTGATGCTCGCTATGTTTGGCTCTGTCATCGTAGTTAACTAAAGAAGCTTGTTGTTCAATTGACTGGTCGAGTTTCTGCAACACAAATGACGCTAATTCTCTCACAACCGCAATACAGTCCTGAATGCAAATATTTTTAAATATCGAGTATCATTCCGAACAAAAAAAAACTCACTTTCGCGCAGCTTTTCACCAAGGTCGCGACAGCTTCGTATGCGGCTGCTCTGAACGCCTCGTAATTCTTTTGTCGCTCTGGAGTGACCGGACTAAAATTATATTACGTCAATACTGCCGGCGAGAAACAGGGTAATTTATTAACAAACCTGTCCGCCGCTGCAAGTAACTGCTGGATAAGCTGTCCGAACAATGGTGAGAGTGGATATGTGGCATCATCCGGATTTCCAAAGTGCTCTGCAAGATTTATGACACACTAGACAAAACTGTCAGTTTAGGGAAATAAAATGAAAATTTATTGCTGAATAATTACCCAAGCGCAATACGAAGGAACTCTTTGTGATTCATTGAAACCCTTTACGATTACTGTTAACAACGCAGTCAAGTTACTTTCCGTTGCTTCGGGAACTGATGTGGTGATTCTTCCGAGCGCCCATGCCGTAGTGTCTTTGACCTGGATCACTGTCGAAGTATCGAGTTTTGTGATAAGATGCATGATACTCTATAAAAAATATTAAATATTTTAAAAACATTTGAATTAGATTTGCATACATCTTCAACAATTGGTCTTAACACAGACGGATCCGGGCCATCCAAAATCGATCCTGCAAAAATTGATGAACAATTGCTATAAAGTCAAATTTGCAGATACATACCATAGGCGTACATTGCCGCTTCTTGATATCTCCAATCTTCACTAGCAAAATGCTCTTTTACGAAAGCAAGAACTCCGGGAACGATCTTTTCTTTTACTGTCGCGGCAAGAAGAGTTAAACAAGTTCCTGCAGCCATTGGGATATTCCATTCGTCTTCGTCGTCGTCGGCATCCTTAAACGGTACTTCACATCAAGAAGCTGATTTTTACATGGAGAAAATACCTTTTGTGCAAGCAGCCATAAGAGCATAGGAAGGAGTGTGGTAATATTGTTAGCGGAAAACATAAAGTTATGGCGAGAGGGAAGCATTCCTGACGAGGCCAACTATTTAAACACATTAGCAAAATTAAGCGTTATGGTGAATCTCAACCCACATCTTCGTTTTGTGCATCTATGTCGAATTCGATTTCGCAAATGGTGCTCCAGAATTCTATGGCTTGATGGACAACTCGAGTGTCTTCTTTTAACGCAACTTCGGAGCTCATGGCGCGAAAAGTTAACTATCAACACACAATAAGAAAATAAATCAAAAAAGAGACGTCAAACAAAATTCTTACCGGTACAAGCGCTTGCGTCATATACAACTCCATTTGATCATAATAATATTGAATAATCTTCACCAAACACTCGAACGCGGATTCCTTCACATCGGCATCTTTTGATTGCGTCGCCTCACATACGATTTGCATTACATAATTACGTTCTCCCTGGTTTTAAAGTTAAAGCAAAGAAACTTTCCTGTTTTCGATAGAAATAATACCTCCACTTGAAAGTTGGCGCGAATGAAAGCGATTGAATTAGAAAGGGCTTTTAATGCAGCTAATTGGACTGGAATACTATAAAAATTAATCAGCCGAACACGATCACCAATACCAGAAAACAGTCAGAGCTTACACTTGAACGGAAGGATGCGCTCCTTGACAGACAGCCGTTAAGATCTTGCTTGCTTGGGTTGTATCTAATGAATCAAGTCCTTCTTGTTCCTAAAAAATGTTTCATCAACACCAAACAAAGGAAACAAAACTTTAGCAAATACGAACCAGAGATTCACAGATGTATCCGATGGTGTTTAGAGTTGCTTCTTTAAGAGAGTTGTTTTGAGCAACCACGTCAATGTTATTTAACAAGGAATCGATTAAATCTGGCCATTCTCCATTAGGTAATTCAATAATAGCAATGGTTGTTATGATCTAAAACAAATTAAATTCTCGGGATATCAAAAGTAGATCTTAATTGACCCTACCTGCGCTACTGTCAATGCAACTTGTTTCGCTGGAGTTGCCAAAATGCTTAAAAGCTTTTTTCACAAAATGAGTAGGGCTAACTGTACGTAGCAAAAACGTACTTACAGCATTCTTTATACTAGTTTTGAAGGTAAAATCCAATTCTCTCCATTTCTGTTCTCGGAAAGCGCGGGTTGCCGGATCCTACAAGAAATTTAAAGTACGGCACAAAATTAAAAAACACAGCATGGAACGTACTGGAGCAGTCAAACTATTTTTCAGCAATAATCCAGCCGCACATCTGACCATCTCTTCGTTCACTTCATTTACAAGCTCGGTACAAATCGCGTTTACAAATTGAAGCTAAAGAATTTGAGATTGAGTGGGACGTTATCCACGTCAAGTTGAAAAAAACTTACAAAATCCGCATCTCGTAATCCTTCGATTTGTTTTTCTGCAACAGCACGTCGTTCGTTGCCTAGGTACGGTGGCATAAGAAGATTTAACTCGGAGGCGGGAATTCAACTTACTCTGGCCAAGAGTATCTTTCAAAAGAGAAACAAGAGAGTTATCCATTGTCATATCTTTGTGTATGAGTTAATATTTGTTGTTTTGTTCGTGAAAGTTTCTTTCCGGAATTTCTTTTTTCAACTTTCAGATTTGACAACTGTTGTCGATATTTGGCTAAATGAATTACGCTTTGATCATGAATATATTGATCGATAAATGATTTTTATCTTTATAAATTAATCGTTATTTAGATGTGATATATGGGATTTGACAAATCCTACGGTGATCAATAACTTAGTTTTATTGTACTGTTTCGAACACTAGTTTTTGAAAGCAACACTCTGAGATAAAGAGACCATTCCAAATATAAGAAATAAAACTGCTCCGAGTATGGTGACTAAGCAAAAGTTAATTAAGGTTGCAGTATTTAAAATACAAATGAGAAAATGTACCTGTCCGCACGCTGATCCTTGACGCGATCTGGAACGTAACGAATGAGCAAATGATATGGAAAAACAAAAATCAAAACAACACACCATTCTTCCGGCTATAACAGCGATAGCGGTACAGACAGAGTGTCCGACCAAACTTCCGAGAGTTACCCATAGAAAATCCTAAGTTTTGATCTCATTAGCTTCATCGTATGTAATGTACTTCTAACTTACTTCTGTTCCTGCTAGAGCGATAGCTGCAATATACAAATATCTTAATACTTTTTACTCAAAAAACCAAAAGAATATCCAACTTACTTGCAATTTGACTGCGATCCCCCCATTCAGCCAGGAAAGTCAAGATAAACGTTTGCACAAACACAGGCGATAAAAAGTAATGAAGAAGGTTCATCCAAGACTGCTCTGGTTCTTTCTTCGTTATCTCTCCCTTCTCCATTTCATCATCTTCTTTGTTATTCGCAAGCAACTCCTGTTCCACTTCTTCCAACTCTTCCTGTGCATCTTTATCCTTCATCTCATATCCCTCTTTCAACATTTTAAGCCCAAACACGAAGAATAATACTGAAGCTAACAGTTGCGTGTATTCCTTTGAAATTAAATTCGGAACAACGTGTCCGAGGTATGCAGAAAGCACAGTCATAACTCCCAGTGCGCTCATAGCCGCGGCAAATATTAGCAATCGAGGGTTCGTCATGGCCATTACCGCAGCGATAAAGAAAGTCTTATCTCCAATTTCTGAAACGAGAATCACCACCAGCGACATTATTAACGCTTGCGCATCTCCTCCAAAACTCGCGGTATTTATTTTGTTCTCTCCGAAGCCTATTGTCTAGAATTGCAAGTTTTAGAACGAATGTAAGGAGTTGAATTGAATTGTACTCACATAATTCATCCTCTGCGGTTGACAAGTTGCACGAAAATTTGCGATAAAGAAACCAACTTGGACAATCATCTTTATTTTAATTCTTTAAGATGTCATAGGCTTCTTGATATTTAATCAAAGTGTTCTTTATGACCTCTTGAGGCAATTCAATCGCGTTGGTTTTATCGAAATTGATGGATGACAAGTAATCGCGAACAAATTGCTTATCAAAGCTAAAAAGATCTTAGAGCCTTGAAAAAATGTGCTAAAAATATCATACCTTTGTTGATTTTGACCAACAGTATACGAATCAAGCGGCCAAAATCGTGAAGAATCTGTGATTTGATGTGTCATAAAATTTTCTTTTAATACATGATTCGAAATACCTGGAGTCAACACTTCATCTGCAAGCACTACCTCTCCGTTTTCATCAACTCCAAACTCGAATTTTGTATCAGCGATAATGATTCCCTTCGATAATGCATACTCTGCGGCTTTTTTGTAAATCTTAATAGCCAACTCTTCAACTTTCGCTGCCATCTCAACTCCAATGGTCTCTTTTACTGGTTAACGAAAATAAGAATAAAATTTAATTTCTTAAAGGCTTCTTACACTTGTCTGGATGAATATTCATATCTACATCAAATGATTAGAAGGTTTACAGAACTTACGCAAAATGAACATACCATGATCCCCAATTTCAGCCTTTGTACTTGGGGTGAACAGTGGTTCCGGAAGCTTCTCACACAGCTGTAAACCGGACGGAAGTTTTATATCACAAATTGTTCCTTTTTTCTTATACTCCTCCCACCCAGATCCGGCGATGTATCCTCTCACAATGGCCTCAACCGGTAAAATTTTTAGTTTCTTAACGAGCATGCTTCTTCCATCAAGTTGAGAAGCGTATTGTCGAAATTTCGGGCTCATAATCTCATTAAAGTTTCCGCCAATTACGTGAGTCTTCACCGTATCTTTCAAAAAATCGAACCAAAAAAGTGAGAGTTGGGTGAGTATCTTTCCTTTTCCGGGAATGCCCTTTGTAAATAATCAGCATTGTGTACATGTAACTATTAGAGAAACATTCTACGTACATTCTTCATGATGACATCGAAGGCACTCAGTCTATCGGAAGCGACGAAAAGCAAAGAATTTTCATCGAATTCATAAATATCGCGCACTTTTCCACGAGAAATTAGAGTCAAGTCGGGACAGTTTGATTCTAATACGGCGACTTCGCTCATTTTGTTTTCTTTTTTTGGAATGGCGAGTTTTATTTGAGTGTGGCGATAAAGGCACTAGTCAGACTTTGTGCGCACAATTTTGACAAAGTCAGGGCCCTTGAGAGACGCTCCTCCAACCAAAAATCCGTCAATGTCTGGCCCTAATTCTGCAAGTTCTTTGCAGTTTCCGGCGTTTACAGATCCTACACAAACATTTAGTCTCGTTTGAAGATCATGGCTTGAAACAATTGATTGTCACCTCCATAGAGAATGCGCGTAGATTCTGCTACTTCTGGAGAAACAAATTCAGAGAGCCACTTTCTGATTTCGGCATGGACTTCTTGGGCCTGTAAATCGATTATGAGATTATTCGCGAATACGATAAAACATGCTTACTTGAGCTGGGGTAGCAACTTTTCCGGTTCCAATAGCCCAGACAGGTTCGTAAGCAATAACGACTGAAGGCGTTAAATGTTAAAATCAAAAGTTTTCCATGTGATCCATTGGAAAGTACCTTTAGACCAGTCAGTGATCTCGTCTGCAATGGCTTTTAATTGACGGAAGACAACTTCGGTGGTCAAACCAGCTTCTCTTTCTTCAAGTTTTTCACCGACACAGGCCATGGCTGAGATATCATTGGCAATGGCAAAGGCAACTTTCTTTCCAACGAGCTGGAATAAAACAACGATGAGTCACTCTTTTAAATCCCTATTAAGCTTCATTACCTCGTCGGATTCTTTGAAAATTTCTCTTCGTTCAGAGTGTCCGATGATGGCCCATGTAATTCCAATATCTTTCAACATTTCAACACTACAACGATCTTTAACTACTTCATTCGCACTATCATATACCGCTATCTTACCTGACTTCTCCAGTGTAAGCGCCAGCTTTAACATTGTAAATGTTTTGGGCAGAAACTTGAATTTCAGGTTTTGCGAGGGCACGAACAGAGTCCAAGTAAGGGAATGGAGGAGCGATTACAACCTCTAAAATAAAGAATTAAATATCCAAATTGCTATATGCATTCTTGCAATATGAGCCAAACCAGTTTCCGAACTCCATTCGGCTTCGTTCAATGCTGCAACAAGCGAGTCGACGAGGCTTTTCGACCCGTTCATTTTCCAGTTACCACCAATCTGTCGTATCTTATTAGCTATAAAACTGAGAAAGATTCATTGTTTCTACCAAGAATTTTCGAGTCATCGTTCAAACGTTTTTTAAGTTGTCAAAATCTCCCCTTGCAAATTTTTCAAAATGATAAGATCAATGATTATTTTTATTATCAGAAAGAAAGCAATCCGGTTTGACGAATTAATTGAGAAATTGTTTGGATCATGAATAATTTTTTTGTCTCCGATTCCAAGGAAGATAGCTCCTGTGATTCTGGTGGCACTTGAATGTCCAACTCACTCAACAAATCATAGGTATTGGAATACAGCTACATAAAATAAAAATACAAAAAGCCTCTGTATATAAAGATATCTTTACACACCTTGGATTCTGGTGTAATTTTCGCATTGGAAATATCACAATCGCCTTGATTTAAGAAGGAGATCTTGTGGACTGCATCACCGAGTTTGTAAGCGCCATCACTTATTATTGATTTCCAGTTACTTTTAAGCTTTTTCGATTTTTAGCAAAATTATATTGAAACGATCCAAAATAGATGCTCAGATACCTTTTGCTGTTTTTGTTCTTCGGGAATCGTTGTATTCTCAGACTCATTAAGAGCAGGGATTGCCGGAGTCTGACCGTCTTCAATGACGGTTTTTTCTTCTGTCCCAACTGGAAGTATATCAAAACCGCATCGCGTCTCTGAAAGATTTTTGTTGTTCGAATTTTGTCGAAAGTGGAAACGTGAACAGAAACTACTAATCCCAAATATAATCTCCTCAAGAATCTCAGCGTTCTTGCCAAAATAATAATAATAATAATCTTAATAAACCTTGCGCAAGTATATCAAACTTCCAATACCTTTAATTTTAAGTCGTTGGATGTTTTCAGGCATTGGAATAAGAATCCATAGTAAGCCATCCTCTGCAAATTCATTTGTTAATGTTCTTTTCCTGGTGTACACGAGAAACTTACTTTAAGCAAAAGTGAAGGCGATTGATGAAATGCGCTCAACTCCACAATTGGAGTATTTAGCAATCTGCATTGGTTATCTACAATTTCAAATTTAACTTCGGTATATTGACCCGAAATCGAGATTATAACGCTTAATGACCCATCAATCGCATTTGGCACGATAGACCAATTTTTGTAAGGGAACTCAACGAAAGTTGGCTAATTGTGAAATAAGAAATAAATTTGACGCTAATAATTCAGAAAAGTAAATTACCTTGACCAACGCTGTTGGTTTAAAATGAATAGTTTTAAATCTCAAAGTAAAACTGCCTACATGTTGTATTCAAGCGATAAATAATTGAATATTCAATGAATCCAACGAGTCACTAACCTTGGTCTATTTCAACATCATTGATGGAATCGTTCGACCATCGACATTGATCTTCATCCCAAAACATTACAGTAGTGATTTCTTTGTGTAAGTTCAAGTCACGAGGAATGTTCAAACTGACCGACATTGTCCAGATGGAGTCATCAGACAATTCTTCCGATTCAGCTTCGGCAGGATCGGAAACAGGTTTTTTAAAGGGATACTGAACTTTTTTAAGAGTTCCATCTTTGGTCAAGACTATACGATGATGTTAGTATTTGGAAACGTTTGAAATGGGTTTTACAATTTTACTCTGTCGTATCGTCCAGGTCTCCACTTGCCGGGAAAGCTCTGCCATCTCGAATAAATCAAGATATAAGACTCCTCCAATAGCAGTGTAATTCGAATAACTTTGATTCTCAAATAAAATATTCGAGCTTAATGATGATTGATGAATCATTCTGATCCCCACGTTTGCTAATGCTAGCGGTTTCGGTAGACTGATGCACATATTTTTTTGCTCGTTAAATTCCACTGATTTGTATCTAGTCATGGTTTTTTTACGCCGTGTTTACAAATTTAAGAAATGATGCATACCTTGGATTTTTAGTCAAATTTCCCCACACGCCAAAACTGTGATTTGATATTCCTGTAGCGACTTGGAAATTTTCATTTTGCTCCAACGGAAAACTATCCACATTATGAATAATATGGTTTGTGTTGTAGTCCCATTTCTCGTTAATAATTTCTCGCAGTTTGATGAGATCTTCTCGTATTCGCATGAATTCTTTGTCACTTTTTTCATCTTGCGCTTCTGATAAGCATCTCGTAACTTCCATTGCCAACTTTTGTCCAAATGTAGCTTTAGCTTGAAACAAGAGAACATTGTGTTTACCTTCTCAGCCTCTGGAATTTGTTTATGAAGTGCTTCAAAAGACGGAATCGTCCCATCAATTTCTCGGGTTTCTTCAGTCATCAAACTCAAAAACGTAAATAAATCACTTTGTTTTCGAGGATCAGGGATTTTCGAACACTCCACAAACTTATCCCACTTTAAAAAAATTCTATAAGTAAATTGCAATTGATGCTAAATTTATTAGCTTACATCTGCGATTTGATTTTGTTCTTCTTTCGCAAGTCTGACTTTCCGTAATGCGTTTTGATACACTTGCTTAATTTCTTCATCTCTTTCCAATAGCCGAGGAGATTCCTATAATATAGAAAATTTTCCAATTGTTATTATTGTGTGATGTGATTGTTTGTTCATTAAAATGTGCGCCTTTGCGAAGATTTCCTGAACAGCTTCGAGTTCTTTCTGTTCTCGAATTTCACGTTCTTTTTTTGCTTTAATCTCCGCAAGCCGTGCCTCTGTGTACTAAATTAGATGATAAAAAAAACCAAGAAGTAAATATCAACCTTCTTCCGCTTTCAGTCTAGCTTCTTCCAACTCTTTCTCTAAATTGATAAAGACATGATTAAAAAATCCCGAATACATAAACAACTGCTGAACCTTTTTCCGCTTCTTTCTTGGCCTTTTTCCCTTTCCCTTTTCCCTTTTCTTTTGGACCCATTCCGTGTTATTTTATGAAGGCGTTTCCGTTCGTCAAAAATTTTGCTTTGTGTTCACCTTGAATGAGTTGCAACTTGAAGTTTGAAATTTCCTTTTTTTTCCAGAATTTTTAATCGGATAATTATCTAATTCCATTTGATTAATTAGGAAACCTGAAGTCCAGCGGTATGTCCCACGTGCCAAGAGAATCAGTATGGCCGCAAAGGAGGTTGGAATTATAACCTTTCAAGCTGCATCTGGTATCAATTGCTGACATATTACTCTTTTTGGCCTTTAGAAAGAAAAATTAGAAAACGCAGAAAACTCTATTCCTAAAAAACAATCACACAACAACCATGAGACCGCCACAGACAGCCCACCCGACATTTCAAAACTTACAATTTCATCGAATGACGAAGAACAAGATGAATGGGAAAAGACATTAGAAAGTGAGACGTTAGAATCAAATGAATCTATGAATAGCGCTCAAAGAAATCGACCAACATCACAGCACATTTCACCAGGTTTCTGCAATCATGTTGAAATGCGGTATGATAAAGTCTAAAACTTTTAGCCAAACAATTTTAGATACCCAAAATGGACTCGAGATGGAGGAAAATAATACGTTATTGGAATGTTTCGGATTCCCAAAATCTTTCACGACACAGCATTTGGAAAACATATTCAAGGATTTTGAAAGTGATAGAGGAGGATTTCGGATAAAATGGATTAACGATACCTCGGCAGTTCTTATTTTTAATAGTCATTTAACTGGTAAATGATTTTTTTTTAGATGATTTGGGTATTCAGTGTTTGTAACGGAATTTCGACAATAGCAAAAACCGCCCATCTTCAAACTCAAAACAACCCTTTTGTGCAAGTACGACAAGTTCACTTTTTGCATCAGGGAAGTCTAATCAAGTATAGGTTAAACCGTATGATGGACCGCCAATCCCAAAAACTCCGAATGAAAAGCCAAGTTTTCGACCTCAAACAACAGGTTTCATTTTTCGCAAATGGTTGTAAGCCACCTAACCGATTTTACAGATATGGTTGCACGAAGGATGGTAGCAAGCGCTTTAGGATTAAGAACACGACAGAAAAGCGCAGAGGCGCAAGAGATGGATCGAAGGAAGCTGGAGGAAGCAAAGGGTAAAGTACTTGGTCAGAAAATGAATTTCGCAACGTCATTAAAGTATAAGCATAGCGCAACGCGAGAGCCGACGACAGCAGCGCCTGGAGTACGAGCAGAGCGTGGAAAAAGCGTGGGATGGATAACACTTAATACAGTGACTGATAAGCCACAAAAATATTTTCCTTGACAGGACATCAATGTGTGGGATCCTTGCTGTCTTGCTCGCTGACTCGCCCGCCACATCCGTCGTCGCCGCCGCTGAGCTGTATGAGGGTTTAGGATTGTTGCAACATAGAGGGCAGGTATGCGGATTCTCTGTTGATTGCTGTTATTCGCCTAAAATTTCGGTCAAATTGCTTCACCTTCCCAGGATGCTGCTGGTATTATCACATGTGGAGTCAAGGGACGTTTGTATCAATGCAAAGGAAATGGGATGGTGAGAGATGTGTTTCAGTCTAAACTTTTGGAGTCTTTGCAAGGATACATGGGTGTTGGTCATGGTAAATTCAAACAACAAAAACTTGGATTTATTGTTAATGACACGAATTAGTACGTTATCCCACTGCTGGAACGTCATCTCAGTCTGAAGCGCAACCATTTTATGTGAACAGCCCTTATGGACTTTGCGTCGCTCATGTGAATTATAATTTGCAAAACGATTGACGTGGATTTCTCACAAAATCTTTATAGAACGGAAATTTAACCAACGCAGAACAGCTCCGTACTTTTTTGGACAATGAGGCTCATCGTCACGTCAACACCGATTCAGATTCGGAGTTACTTTTGAATATATTCGCAAACCACCTTCAACAAACTGGGAAAGTTCGTGTAAACGAAGAAGATATATACTCTGCTCTCCAAGGCGTATATAGTCAGTGTACTGGTGGATATGCTGTTACTGCAATGGTTGCTGGTTTGTATCGTATTTGTAATCCGGTTTGAATTATTTACCCATTGATTATTCAGGATTTGGAATTATTGGATTTAGGGTATGTTTTTTATTTTATATTGTATTAATCTGTTGATTGATGTGAATATCTCTTGTGAAGGATCCAAATGGGATTCGACCGCTGATTTATGGAACGAGAAAGAGTGGCAATGGTGTCGATTACATGATTTCGTCTGAAAGTGTGGTATTAGATGCTTTAGGATATTCAAACTTTGTGGATATCAATCCGGGTTAACTCTCTGCAAAAATTGTAAACCCTTGTGCTAACTTTTTACTAAAATGATAGGAGAGGCAATTATTATAACAAAGGGTGGAATAACGAACCGGCAATGCGTCCCTCCCCAAGAATTTACACCTTGTATATTCGAATATGTTTACTTTGCCCGACCTGATTCGATAATGGATGGGATATCTGTATATAAATCGCGATTGGCAATGGGTGAGAGCTTAGCCGATGAGGTACGAAGGAAGTTGGGAAAGAAATTCGACATTGATGTCGTTATTCCCGTAAGTTTATCATTATAACTGGTGAACAAGATTTATAGTTCTGAACAGGTACCAGATACGAGCCGGGTCGCCGCTCTGCAACTCTCGTACCGGCTAAATGTTGTCTACCGCGAAGGATTTATTAAAAATAGATATGTTGGACGAACGTTTATTATGCCAGGACAATCGCTTCGCCAAAAATCTGTGCGACGAAAACTGAATCCAATGCCAATGGAATTTGCGAATAAAGTAGTTTTAATTGTTGATGGTTTGTATGCGTCGAATTATATTGTTTCAATGTTTTATAACTCTTTCTGTTGTTGCTTATTAGATTCGATTGTGCGAGGAACGACGTCCAAAGAAATAGTACAGATGGCAAGAGATTCAGGAGCAAAGAAAGTATATTTTGCATCTTGTGCTCCACCCATAAGGTATAATGAAATTTGATGTCTTTTTTGTATCGGTGCTGAATTAAATAATGTAGATTTCCCAATGTGTACGGAATAGATATGCCAACGCGACAGGAACTGGTCGCATTCAACAGAACGGAAGAGGAAGTAGCTGAAGTGCTTGGCGCTGACGAAGTCATATTTCAAGTAGGCGAAACTGTTGATATCAGTTGTCTGACTAACGGTGATTTTAGAAATTAGAGTCTTTGGTTCGATCAGTGAATCAATTCAACAAACAAATCAAGACTTTTGATGTTTCGGTATTTAGCGGATGCTATGTGACAGGTACTTTGATCTCATTTTACAGATGACAAAACTGATTTTTAAATAAATAGGTGATATAACCACAGAATATATTGAGAATCTGGAAAGTTTACGTAACGATAAACGAAGCAACAAATCAGAAAAGATTCCCGAAGCGGTTATTGGACTGCACAATCATCAAAATTAACTTATATAATCAATCTGAATCAACATCTTCGTCAATTGGAAGAGCCTTTAGATCACCAACTTTTTCACCTCGAATTCGTGCTCCTTTTTTTAAAAAATTTAATTATCAGCGAAATAAAAATTTCAGTAATTTGAATGTTTACTTATGATTGCGGTGATTGCTTGATCCGTTTCTTTGTTAAGCCTAGACATTTTTGTTTCCAAATCCCTCTTCAAATCAAAATCGGGATTTTGTGGAGCCAAGTTAAATATGTCCTTTATGGAAAGGTTAAAAAACGAGATAATTGAGCAGTTGATTTCAAAAAATACAATTTCGGCTTTCTGCTGTTTAGATGCATTATCGAGGGCTTCCTGGGCAAATTTCTCAACCTAAACAACAAACCATATGTTCACTATGAGAGGGATTCCAGTTGAAACAGTGCAGCATACCTCAGCCTCGACCTCTTTCACAGCGGCTCTGATTTCATCTCTTTCCTTGGCCGTGTCCGAAGCAGTGGGAGTGGGGGGTTGGTTGTTTGAATGGGACGCCTTTTTGCGCAGTTCCTCGAGCCGCTCTCTTCTTTTGCGTGCGGCCGCCTCCATCTGGTAATGGCACTAAATGGAGTTTGGGGTGCTCTTTCCTGTGCTGTGCAAGTGGCCTCTGGACAAGGAGAGGCTCGAGTTTGTCGACCTCTCTCTCCTCACGACCACTGACTCGCTAGTGTCGGAACTCGCGTGCATTCTCGCCATCGATTCGAGTGCTGTCCCGAACTTTGGGCTGTTCCTGGTCGAGTTGAAAGGTATCCCCATATTACTCTTTAAGTGTCTGTGTAAGTAATAATGTTTTCTGCGTAGGAGACGCAAACACTCAGGTGCGTGCCTCAGTTGTACTTCAAACGTAATTCAAACAGTTTCAGTCAGGCTCTTAACAACAGACTGATTAAACCTGGTGGAACTCCATTATATAAAATTCGTCAATTGAATAGAGAAGAGAAGCCGCTTATTACCCTGTTATCGTATCTCAACTCTTCAAACGTGGTTCTGGTGTTTAAATCCACGTTAAATTTAAATCCGTTTCAGAGTTTAAGACATGTCAGTGATGTTTTACTTAAATTTCCTGGTTTACGGTGATTTGAGGCTTTAATGGGATTTATTTGTTTTGCAGGAACAATGTAAACTATTATCCAATGAGCAGTTGTATTTGAGGAAATCGCATATTGAACTTGAGGAAGAATCAGCAATTCAAGAAATTAACTCTAGATACCTTGATTTGACTCAAAGACTTTGAATATATGAAATCAAATGGACCAGAAAAAGATTTAGCATGGAAAGTGTGATTGATTATGAACCTTGTTCTTTAACGCATTAGCAATAAAATCATGTATAAAACCACGACCTCGAGCTTTGCTAAATAAAAATGAACTTCATTATGTATATGCAATCCAATAAAGCAATATCGGTTGTTGACATTTTGTCAAAAAGCGTAAGCGTGTTTTATTTCAATTTGAATGGAAGCGTTGAATGAATGGTTGAAAAGCGCGATATCTGTGCATATCCCTAAAGAATGCACTGGTCTATTAAAAAATTCTCAAAAAATATTAGAATCAGTCGAGTATCAAAGATTTATCGCCGAACTGAATACTTTATCATTTCACATTTCTTATGATTTGAAGGTAAATCAAACCAAAGTCTTCCTATAATACGATATAAAATTAAGGTGGTTTATTTCTAAAGACGCATCAATTTATGATATCAAACGATTTGGATGTATACGATCCATCGAGATATCACTTTGTCTTAAACAAAACAACACCAACCTCTTTAACACCTGAAAATATATCAGATCAAGTCAGCATAACTTCAATTTCCAAATCGCCTATTGATACACTGTATCGTGCTATTCATGGTGTCTATTCACCCATGTTTTTAAAGTTTGCCGCTTTTCTTTGTTTTTAACAAGTGGAATTTTCATAACACATTCTGGTTTTATTTTAGGAATACTACCAAGCTAGGGTTGAATACCAAATTGCAGGGATTGATAACAGAATTAGATATGGGTTTAGGATCTATAATTCGTAAAGATTTGAACCAATCCGCTGAAAATAAGGGTTTGTGTTTTATCCAAAAAAGTGCGATGATCGTTCCTTAATCGAAATCTTTCCTTAAGAAGAGTCTATCAGCATTCTTTCTGTTGAAGAAGAACAGCTCTTTTGGATGGAGATTTCAGAAAATGGAAAAAGTAAACCTGAAAAGGATCGTGCAGTTGCTGTACTTGACGTTATTCAACCTCTTAAAATGGAGATTGATAAGATAAAGTAAAAAAACGATATCACATTGCTCTGTGTTTGTATGATACATTTTTATTTTGGGTAGTAAGGGGGTTACGACCCTTTATGAGACTATCGAAGTTATTGAAACAATTGAAGATTATCTAGACGATCTGTGGTAAATTTCTTGAGATTTATATTTGAATAATAATTAAATCACCTTGTACGTGTAGGAAATTGCCAATTAAGCCTCCATACAGTCAAGAAAGAATGAAGAATTTGCTTTCTTTAATTGCCGAAAAATTAATTGGATATATCCAAGATTTATTTCAATCCACGAATATCTTCTCTTCTCAGTACATTGTGGTCAGTACTCTATGAAATTTATTATTTTTAATTCCACTAAAATATTTCCGAAGATCAAAGAACAATTAAAAATATCAATTCAGTTGTGTGAAAGATTAGAAATTGTTTTCTCGACTCTAACTTTTCGATTTTGGCCAGTTTTTGGCCCACATCCTTGGAATGGTGATAAATTTGTTAATGAAGTTCTTCAAAGTTTCTTTAACCGGTTGAAAGAGGTAAACATTCTGATAGATTTTTTTGAATTTTCTTTCTCAATTTCATTTCACAGATTGAAATGTTGCGATCAACCCATGAGCTGCTACTTGGACTTCTATCACCAGAAGAAAGAAGAGAGCTGAAGATTGATAGAGCCTTAGAAATATTCTCGAGCATCAATGTGTTGCTATGCAATAAATACACTGAGGCAAATTGGAAGGTAAAATTCTCCTGAGATTTAACTTTTTTTTTTGCTAATTAGATTTTAGAATGTTGTCGCTCAATATTGGAGGAGCGCTAAACCTATTGAGCAGCACGTTGCTGAAAAACTTCAGTCGATATTTTCGTCTTGTTCTTCACAACCATCACAATTGCTAAGAGAATTTGAAAAGTACTCGTTTTTGATAAAGCGAGAGATAATTAGCAGAAGTTTGGGTAAATTAATTTAAAGTTGACTTCATAGACATATGGTATTGATTATGGATATTTCAGACGCTGAAAAAGAAACTTTGCTCAATCAGCTCCTACTGAATTTGAAGAGAGTGAAAACAGCGCTTGGGTCGAAGAAACAGGTACGACTCAATGTGCAGAAAATAAATAAACTTGAATTTAAAATAACATTCTTAATAGGAAATAAAGGGGAAAAATATTTCAGACATGGTAAATGCAATGATTTGGTCTAAACAGGAGTTGCTTAGAGTAAGTAGAACTTCACTCTCATATTTGGAATTTCGCGATATTGAATTTATTTCAAGATTGACGAAATGGACTTAATTATTGAAAACTCAATCAGTGATCCCAAATTTGCGTCTTATCAAACAAAATCATTTGAACTTTCCGAAGAACTCCGAAAATTCCAAAAGGAATCACTTGAAGAATGGTCAGCAGAAATAATGGATTTAATGACTGCAAATTCTGGCGAAAACCGCAAATTGGCATTACAGCAAAACGGTCAATTAATGGAACTTGATTACAATGATGGGAAACTCAGGGTAAACTACTCAGACAGATTGGTGACCTTACTTCGAGAAGTGCGACAACTCCTAGCATTAGGATTCCCAGTTCCTGCCAAAATTCAACAATTGGCAGATAATGCTCAGAAATATTACCGTCATGGATTGGTGCTGAAGCAAGTCTCTCATTTTTATAATACAATTGACAAACAGATGTTGCCTTGTCAACAAGCGATGATGTTAGATGCTGCAATTGAATTTGAGCGAGCAGTCAAAAGCCCCGCTGGCTCCAAAGGTGGAAGTATTACTTGGGAAAATCCGGCAGAGGTGGAGAACTATATCACAAGACTACAAATTGCCGCAGAACGGTTAACATCAGCAAATCGCAGGCTTAGAAAACTGCACGATACAATTTGTGAAAACGTTTTGCAATTAATGAGCATTGACATTATTCGCAATCAACACAAATGGAAGGACATTATTGGAAAAATAAGAGGAATTATAGCAAGTGTGCAAGAGAACGGTGCAATTAAAGACGAGCACACAATAACATGGAGAATGCATTGGGACTATCAACTATATAAGGCACTTGAATACCAGTATCATGTTGGTCTTGAAACAATCAACGGTAATTTACCAGAAATTAAAGTCGAGCTGGTTTTCAAACAACAGAAACTTCAATTTCGCCCACCTTTTGAGGAGATTAGAGCGAAATACTATCGCGAGATGAAAAAACTTATCAACATGCCAATGGCGTTTCGAGGGTTCGCTGATGGTAAAATATTCTCCCAAATGGTGGACAACAACTCAAGTTCGCTTTCCACTGTCTATGAGAAAGCAGAAAATTTGTTTCAAAACCTTTCTAAAGTTCAAGATATTTTTAAAGACTGGGTCGTTCTGGGAATGGTGGATTTAGATTCATTTATTGAAGAAGCGATGGACGAAGTTCCAGATTGGGAAAACAATTTTAGAATGATAAAGCAGAAAGGGAAAGAAGCCGAGCAACTTCCACAGAGTGTCAAAGTGGATTGCATCACAGTCTCAACTGCTCCTGTAAAGGCAACAATAGACGACCATCTTCAAAAATTGTTTGATTCATTGTTGCACAGTCTCCGGAAGTCCATTCATAAGCATTATTCATTTATTGAAGACTTTACCTCGAAAGGGATACAAATTCTTTTAAACAGACCTCAAACACTGGAAGAAATCGGGGTAGCTAATGCGAAGCACCAGGAACTTTCAAGCTCACAACAAAAGATTCAACATCATTTTGAATCCGCTGAAGCCAAAAATAAACTATTGAGGTCTGTCGCTGGGTCCGGAGTTAATGCTTCTGCCATTCAAGCAAAATGGAATAAATTAGAATTAGCAATCGAAAGCCATGAACTGATGGTTAAAGAACAGGTAGAGTCGTTGAAAGGGGCGCTAGAAAGTAGAAAAACTGCTTGCTTGGTGGAAATTGATAAGTTCTCAATAAGGTGGAACCAACTGAAACCAAAGCCAGGAGAAGTGCTTACTGAAGATAACAAAACTAAGAAGGCAGCATCAATTAAAGTTGTGGATTTCGTTAAAGAGCGTGCAGCAGAGTTTGATCAAATTGAAATCGTGAGAAGAGCGATCAATGACGACTGCCAGCATTTTGGAATTCAAGGAATTGGAGAAGAAGCAGTAGAAAATATAAAGAATGACTTAGAAACCACCAAAAGCATCTGGAAGAATTATGATGATTTTGTCCAGGAACTTGATAAATTTGAAAAAGAAGATTGGATTTCGTTCAGAGGCCGAGCACATCTATTTGAAGAATATCTCGAAAGATGGTTTGAAAGAATTAGGAGCAAATCTTCAGATTTGGACGCTGTTCTAGTTTATATTCAAAAACAAGTTGATAAGTATAAAGCGATTGTTCCTTGTTTGAAGTTCGTAAGAGGAGATACCTGGATGTCGGAACACTGGGGTGAAATGTTTCGAATTGTTGGATGGAACAATGCAGTGAGTCTGTCGGACTTGACATTTGGGAACATTATATCAATTTCTGAAATTGCAATCCAAAAGCTGGACAAAATTAAGGAACTTAATAATCGTGCTAATGGAGAAATTGTGATCCGAGAGGCAATCCAAGAACTTGATGTTTGGGGAGCGGCAGCAGTTTTTGCATCCACTGAATACATTGATGCTAAAGGATCGAAGTTGCTGCTCATCAAAGACTGGAGGGAAATATTTTCACAGATAGGCGATAACCTGTCACTTTTGCAATCGTTAAAGGATTCACCATATTACAAAAATTTTGCTGAACGAGTGGTTCTTTGGGAACAAAAACTGGTTGATCTTGATGAATATTTACGAAATTTGAACACCGTTCAACGTAAGTGGGTCTATTTGGAACCAATTTTCAGTCGTGGTTCTCTTCCCAGTGAACAACACAGATTTTCCAGAATCGATGACGAGTTTAGAAGTATAATGCAAAGTGCAGCAAAAGATCCGAGAATTGTTTCACTAACGACATATCCAGGGATTAAAGATACCTTGGTGACGTTGGTAGACCAGCTTGAACGTTGTCAAAAAGCACTGAATGAATTTCTTGAAATGAAGCGTGAAAAATTCGCACGATTTTACTTCATTGGGGATGAAGACTTGCTGGAAATTTTAGGGCAAGCGAAGAACCCACAAGTAATTCAAGCACACTTAAAAAAGCTATTTGGCGGAGTTCACTCAGTCCAATTTGACAAAGACATAACATGTATAACTAAAGTCTACAGTGCGGATGGAGAAACGGTAACATTGCGGAAACCAGTTCAAATCAGCGACAATGTTGAGGTTTGGTTACATTCGCTTTCGAAT
This sequence comes from Nowakowskiella sp. JEL0407, assembly GCA_027600645.1. Classification (NCBI taxonomy): domain Eukaryota; kingdom Fungi; phylum Chytridiomycota; class Chytridiomycetes; order Cladochytriales; family Nowakowskiellaceae; genus Nowakowskiella; species Nowakowskiella sp. JEL0407. The sequence goes on from JADGJK010000004.1 coordinate 20,543, forward strand.
GAGATACAAGAGACTCTAAAAAGTTTACTTTATCAATGTTTGGACTCATACGATATATTTAAATATCCATTGCAAATACTTGGAGTTGTAGATTACCTAAAATTTACATCCCAATGTGAGGACTGTATCCAAAGCGGAAATTTCGAGCATCTCTCAAACGATTTACAAAAAAAATTGAAAGAATACACTTCGTTTGATGTATCCAAGATCAAAAATACAGATGAAAAAAAGCTAATCCAACTTAAAGTCAAATCACTGATCTTGGATATTATTCATTTTATTGATGTGGTGAGACAGGTTCAAAAAGCTAACGTGAAGTCAATTTCAGATTGGGGGTGGAAGCGACAACTTCGATATTATATGAATAAAGAAAAGGGATGTGTGATACTAATGAACGATGCCGAATTTGTTTATACGTTTGAATATCAGGGCACCCCACCCAAACTGGTTCATACTCCGCTTACAGACAAGTGTTACTTAACTCTCACACAAGCTATGGCTAGCGGATTTGGAGGAAATCCTTTTGGACCAGCTGGAACAGGTAAGAAATTTCAACATCAAGAACCTCATAATTTTTAAATTAAATAGGTAAAACTGAATCTGTGAAAGCGCTGGGAGTGTTATTTGGCAGGCAAGTTCTTGTATTCAACTGCGATGAGGGAATCGACTACAAAAGTATGGGAAGAATATTTGTCGGGTTGGTGAAATGTGGTGCTTGGGGATGTTTTGATGAATTTAATCGATTAGAACCAAGTAATAATAATTTTTACAACTGAGAATTGAATTAATAGAAAATTAGGTTGTTTGTCTGCGGTTTCCCAGCAAATTCAAGTGATTCAGAGTGCATTAAAATCAAACTTCCCGGTAGTAAGCTTGCTGGGAAAATCCGTTAATCTGAGTCCAAATTCTGGAATTTTTGTGACTTTAAACCCAGCAGGGAAAAACTACGGGGGTCGGCAAAATCTACCTGATAATTTAAAGCAACTATTTAGATCCGTTGCAATGACTCATCCGGATAATGAATTGATTGCCGAAGTAATGTTGCTCTCGGAGGTATTCTGAAAACAGTTGATGATTCTTATATTCTGACTTTAATTCTAGGGTTTCCAACAAGGAAAAGAACTGGGTAGCAAAGTTGTGTCTGTGTTCACTCTTTGTAAACAGCTTCTGTCAACACAGCAACATTACGACTGGGGATTGCGTCCACTCAAGACAACATTGTGGCTTGCGGGATCCATGCTCCAGGAAGAAAGAAAATTTAAATCTCTATCAATAGGCGATGAATCCGCAATATTGGTCCGAGCATTCAAAGTTAACACTTTATCAAAGCTCACTTTTGCGGACAGTAAAAGATTCAAAGAATTAATGGATGATATTTTCCCCGACTTGAAAGATGACACCGTTGACAACTCAGAATTTTTTCAAGCAATGCAAGAAACATGCACAGCATTGAAATTGGAGTTCAGCCACCACATTGCAGAAAAATCGTATCAATTCTATCAAGCATGTAAACAAAAAACGGGAGTTGTAATAGTTGGACCAAGCGGCTCGGGTAAAAGTTCTCTTATCAATATTGTGAAATCCACTTGTATCAAATTGGGTCAAAAAATCGTGTGTCATACGGTTAATCCAAAATCAATAGACAGGAAAGCACTACTCGGTTATATGGATATTGATACAAGAGAATGGTTTGACGGTGTTTTGACTTTCGCGTCAAGAGAAGCAGTTAAACAACCACAAGATGTCACAACATGGATTGTTTGTGATGGTGATGTTGACCCAGAATGGATTGAATCTCTAAACTCAGTTCTTGATGACAATAGACTATTAACGATGCCAAATGGTGAACGAATACAATTTGGTCGGAATATAAACTTTATATTTGAAACTGATAGTCTTAAATACGCATCGCCTGCTACTGTAAGTCGTATGGGAATGATATATCTCTCAGAAGAAACGTTAGATTTAAAATTACTGATAAAATCTAAAGTATCACATTTTCCACCTGAGAGGCAAAGTTCACTATCAAGTTGGATTGATGAGTTCTTTTTCAAGAGCATCGACTATATTTATCAAAACTGCGAATTCGTTATTCCATCGACAAAAACAGGGCTCGTGTTGAACGGCTTTTCTCAACTTCATGAGGTATCATCCCGATTAAGCTTTCTCTTTTCACTTGTTCGAGGGTTAGGTGCAAATCTCCAGGTTGAGAGCAGAATAAATTTTGCAAATGAATTAATCAAGTGGGCTGGGGAGACAGGTCCTCCTGAGCCTAAAAAAATACTGGATTTCTTCGTCAACAAAAATGATCGTCTTGAAAAATATCAACTCAAGGAACCACTAATAAATGATTTATCCCAGTATCAGGATCCTGAAAAGATAGCAGTGGTTGAAACGTTAGACGTGAAACGAGCAATGGACGTTTTGATGCCCTGGATTATGAATAGCCAGCCAATATTATTAGTAGGGCCAGACGGATCTGGTAAAAACATGATACTGCGTCATTGCTTTGGAAAACTAAGGGGTGTATCTATCTCCACCATACATTGCAGTGCACAGACTCGCTCTTTACACGTACTACAGAGACTTGCACAAAATTGTATATGTGTAACGACTACATCTGGTAGAGTTCTTCGACCTAAAGAAGGAGAGCGACTGATATTGTACTTGAAAGATATTAACCTTCCAAAACCTGACAAATATGAAACTGTGGAATTAATACAATTTTTGCAACAATTGCTAACATACATGGGATATTTCGACTCGAACCTTGAGTGGGTCGGCATCGAAAATATACAAATAGTTGCCTCTATGAATCCAACATCGATGGGACGTCACAAACTACCTCCGAGGTTCAGTTCTATAGTTCGACAATTCGCATTGAATTATACTGACCGAGAGCAGCTTCAAACCATATATCGGGTTATAGCAGAGCCAGTGATTGCATCATGTCTTTCGGGACACAAAGTTTGGGGATTCCCAAAAAGCTCCCAGAAACTGGCAACAACTATGGTCAACATATTTGAAGGAATAGTTCAGAAATTCACAGTTGACATTCAACCACATTATATTTTTACACCACGAGATATTTCAAGATGGCTGATTGGAATATCGAGATATCAATACCTCAGTGACGAACCTGGTGAAGTTCTTGACACTTTAGCATACGAAGCACAAAGATTATTCATGGATCGCCTAATAAACAATGAACACCGACAAAAATTTCTTGGAATATTATCCTCGGTTATCCAAAACGAATGGAATTACTCAATTCAACTTAAGGATATGTTCTTTATGTCAACGAACAAAGAGAATGGTGCCAGAATTTTTAAGCGAATGGTGAGAGATGATTTTCAAAGCAGAATTTTAAAAGCAATCAATAGTTACGAGAGAGATGTAAAAGACCTAAACCTATGCCTTTTCCCAGAAATGCTTGAAACAATTGGAAGAGTTGAAAGAGTTCTTTCACAACCTGGTGGTTCATTGCTTTTGCCTGGACGACCAGGAGTTGGGAGAAGTAGTGCAGTGTCTGTCGCTGCTCACATGCTTGGTTTTCAGGTTATTTCACCAAGTGTCGGTCGTAGCTATACCATAAAGCATTTCTCAGTGGATATTAAACAGGCAATGCAGGTAGCTGGCGTTCAGGGTGAGGATGTTGTGCTGTTAGTCGAAGATTATCAAATAGCAATCAACGCTTCATTTTTGGAATACTTAAACAGCTTATTAAGCGGCGGTGACATTCCAGGACTTTACAGTCAAGAAGAAATGGACCAAGTACTATCAACTTCTCTAAAAGATTCTCATTCAGATGTCGCTTTTAGGGGAAGTTTGTACGAGTATTTTATCTCCCGAGTTCGAAAGCATCTACATATTATCTTGTTATTGGACTGTTCTGGACCAAATTTTATTTTAAATTGCGAATCAAATCCAGCTTTATATTCCCGGTGTACAATAAATTGGATGGAATCGTGGTCTCTTGAAAGTATGTCAACTCTGGCTAAGACTAAATTCGACAAAGATGAGCAATTTAAGGAAGTAACTTGGTTGGGACAAACTCTAAAATTAATGTTACAAATTCATCTTTCCCTAAACTCCCAATCCGGTGCTGTTACTCCACGACACTTTATTCAATTAATCGAAACGTACAGAAAAATATTTTGCAAAAAAAAGGATTCCCTAATTAAAAAGCAAAAATATCTTGCTGGCGGACTGACCAAGCTTCGAGATGCGGTGAAGTATGTTGATGCCCTAAAGCAAAGCGCGGACATCAAGCGCGTTGAGCTTGATGAAAAGCAACGACAAGCAGATCTCGCATTAAAACAAATAACTGAGAGTATGATGAAAGCAGAAGGTCAAAAAAAGGAAATGGAAAAACTTAGTAGAGATTTAAACGAAGAAGAAAAGAAACTGGAATTAAGCAAAAATAAAATTGAAAAGGAATTGAGCGAAGTTGAACCGATTGTCAAGGCTTCACAGGATGCAGTTGGAGGAATCAAACAGGAAAGCTTGACAGAAATTAGATCCCTCAGAGCTCCACCACCAGCAATTAGGGATGTTCTTGAAGGGGTATTAAGACTCATGGGAAATTTAGACATGTCGTGGAATAACATGAAAGGATTTCTCGGTAAAAGAACAGTAAAAGACGAAATAATGAACTTTGATGCGCGGAATATCAGCATTGCAGTTCGTGAATCCGTTGAGCAGCTTATAAAGGAAAAAAGAGACTCATTTGAAGAGGCCAACATCAAACGTGTTTCATTAGCTGCCGCACCACTCGCCGCTTGGGTTCAGGCTTGCATTAGATACTCGAAAGTTCTGCAAAGTATCGGACCGATGGAAGCTGAACTTGCAAGACTTACAAAAGTACTAGATGTTTCTCGAGAAAAAGTAAAACGTTTGCAAAATGAACTTTCGCTTGTAGATGTTACTGTTAATGGACTAAGAGAAAATTTTGGAAACAAAACAAGAGAGGCTGAAACATTGCGCAACGACTTGGAGCAGGCTACTAGCACAATCAATTCCGCACAAGAGCTTTTAGAAAAGCTTTCAAGTGAAAATCAACGCTGGTCACTTCAAATCCGTTCGATAAATGATGACATTGCTTCATTGCCGCAAAATTCTTTGCTTGCCGCAGCATTTACGACTTATCTTGGTGGTTGTACCGAGGATGTTCGAGCTCGATGGGTGCAGGAATGGAGAAAATTTATTATTTCCGATAGTCAAGGACAATCTTCTCAAAAACTTCAAAGCATAATGGATTTTGACTTTTTAAAAGTGATGAGCACAGAGAGTGAGCAGCTGGTTTGGAAATCGGAAGGCCTGCCGGCAGATACATTGTCAATGGAGAACTCTGTTGTGATTCAGAACACTTCTGCAGTTCCGCTTATAGTGGACCCATCACGACAAGCTGCAGCGTGGCTCAAAGTACATATAGAACATAGGAAGCCAGAAACCATTAATCAACATGATGAAAACTTCATGAGATCTCTAGAATTGGCAATAAGATTTGGAAAAACTCTTATAATACAAGAAGTTACAGAAATTGAACCTGTCCTGTATCCGCTTCTGCGAAAAGATCTATCAAAGCAAGGTCCTAGATTTGTCGTTCAGCTTGGGGACAAAACGATTGACTACCATGATGAGTTTAGATTGTACTTAATATCCAATAAATCAATACCAGGAATGCACGAAGCTTGTTCTTTGATAAACGAGACGAATTTCACTGTTACCAGGCAGGGGTTGGCGGGTCAACTTTTAAGTGTTACTCTTAAAAATGAAAAACCCGAACTAGAAATTGAAAAAATTGCGCTGTTGAAAAAAGAAGATGAGCTTAAGCTTCAATTATCGTCTCTAGAAGATCTACTGTTGAAAGAACTTGCAAATTCCGAAGGAAATCTTCTTGAAAATAAGGGACTAATTTCATCACTAAACGAAACAAAGGAGAAGTCAAATTATATTGCCTCAGGTCTAGCTGAATCTCAGCAAATTCAGGCAAATTTAAATTCAGAGCGTGAAAAATTTGCTCCTCTTTCAATATTTGGTTCTGCGCTTTATTTTGTGGTTACGGATCTCATGAAGATTAACAATATGTATCGATTTTCATTGAATCAATTTTTAAAAATATTTGAGAAAGCTCTCAGGAGTGATACATCAACGAGGAAAGAAGAGATGGACTTGAGGATAAAATTACTTATTTCTACGCTAGAGAAAATGACGTATCGCTACATATCAAGGTCGATTTTAAAAGTTGATAGACCTATGTTTGCATTGCATCTTGTCCATGAACTGCACAAAAACTTATTTGAAGAAAATGAGTGGGAAGCCTTCACTGAACAAATATTAGTAACTGAAATAGATGAAAAGGGAATAAATGTTCCTTCATGGGTTCCCCAAGAATTGACAATGATGTTTAAATCGTTGCAGGTATTATTTCCAGTCTAATTTTAGTTAAAAAAATAAACTTCTCTATAGACGAAGCTACCAAATTTAGTTCAAACAGCAGGAATGTCCGATGTGGAAGCCTGGAGTCGATGGATAAAACGCGCAACTTGTGAATTGGAGTTCAATAGTTCATCAATGAAAAGAATTAGGTACTCGAAATAATTTGTTGTTTTCCAAGTGTAATAATCCATTTTTTTTTAGTCCATTCCAAAAGCTTTTGATCATTCAAAAATTTCGTCCAGATCGATTAATGAGTGCCAGTACGCAATTTAATTTTTTTTTCTCTTTTGGTCATTTCATTCCTGTCATTTTGTGCAATTTTAGTGAACAACTTTGTATGTTCGGTCCTTGGGATTGAATCCTTGGCCCCTCCGACTCTAAACATTAAAAAGATTTACGAAGAAGAGTCCATATGTACAGAGCCAATATTGTTCATCACCACCGCTGGAACGGATCCATCTCAAGAGCTACGAGATGTTGCTTCTCAGACTATTGGTATAGACAAATTCCATGAGGTAATCATTTCTTTAAACTGTAAGTTTGTAAATAAGAATCTTTTTTAGATAGCAATGGGCCAAGGTCAGTCTGAAGCTGCCATATCCAAACTTCGAGAATGTGCATTAAGCGGTGGTTGGCTTTGCTTACAAAATGTACACTTGGTCACCAACTGGCTTAGTCAATTGGAAAAGGAACTTGGGTCAATTGCTTCGGATTCTGCTGAGACTTTAAAGAAAATTCATCCGAATTTCAGATTATGGTTGACTTCTGAAGTACATCCGAAATTTCCCGCAAGCTTGCTTCAAAATTGTTTGAAAATAAGCATTGAGGCTCCTCCAGGTAAAATTCTTTCATTATTATCTATTCACGTAATCAAAGCTCAATCAATCGATAAGGGCTGAAAAAGAATCTATTGCGAACTTATGAAAATTGGTCACCGGAGTTTATTCAAAAAGGTTCAATCTTCCGTGCGCAGGCCTTGTTTGCACTAGCGTGGTTTCATGCTGTTCTGCAAGAAAGGAGAACATTTATTCCGCAAGGGTGGACGAAATTTTACGAGTTTTCTGCTTCTGATTTGAGATCAACAGCGGCCATTTTAAGTGTAAGTTTAAAAATAAATTGCTATGGGAAAAAAGTTTAGAATTGTTTTTAAAGGGAATGTGTGAAGATGGGAAACCCGTTTCTTGGTCGGTATTGCATGGGTTAATTGAAAATGCGATTTATGGAGGTCGATTGGATGATTCAAATGATGTGCAGAAACTTCGAGTCTCCCTATCTCAAATATTCAATGATGGTTTGTAATTCCAGAGTTGTGAAATGAATGAATGCAATATGAATTTGCGTTTAGATATCTTTTCAATTAATGGCCGTCAGCCAACTCGGAAGTTGGGGAAAGGAATTAGTATGTGATAATCAAAATAATTTGATTTTTAGTTTATGCTTTGTCTTTTATTTTACAGCTCTTCCAAACTCAGTGGAGCATTCCGCATATTTGAAGCTTATTAATGAACTTCCAGAAAACGACAATGTAACGTTCTTTGGGCTTCCTGAGAATATTGATAGAGCGTTTCAACAAAGTGCAAGCTCAGCCGTTCTTGCTCAATTTAAAGTTCTTGTAAGAAACAGTTAATCAAACAAATAACCAAGCTAACTTTATATTTCAGAAGCAAATGGATTCTCAAGACAAAAAGTTTGAGAAAGAAAAATGGGCAAAGGAACTAATGCCGTTTTTGCAGCTCTGGAAGAAGGTGCGAAAAGGCTGCGTGATACATCTTCAATTCTTTCTAATATTCATTTCTATAGCTAAACACGGGAAATGACATTATTCAGAAAAAAATTGCATCAAAAATTGATCCTGATCCGTTGCAACACTTTTTCGAACAGGTACTTGACAACTGATTCTTTAAATCTTTTCTCCAAATCACAACTAAACTATTACTAGGAACTTCGAACAGGGATATCTTTGGCGCAAAAGGTTCACATTGACCTTTCGTTTATTTCCAAAGTTATTCGAGGGACAGCGTTAATGACCCCAGAAATAAGCAAAATCGGAGCACAGTTATGCCGATCCGAAACTCCATCGACATGGTTAAGCTCTTGGGAAGGTTCCGAGAACCCATCTGTATTTCTCAGTGAGCTTATATCAAAATCAACCGCTGTAAACAAATTACACGAAAAAACGCTTCAGAATTCCAATGCTATACTCATGGAGCCTGTGAAACTTTCGGATTTATTTAATCCCACCGCATTCTTGAACGCATTCAGACAGCATACTTCTCGAAAACTAAAAAAATCAATGGACAGTTTGCAATTGGTATCGTCTTGGACTGGATCAGATTTGGTTGTTGCGAATATGCAAGTTATCAAGATTTCTGTCAGCGGTCTGTTAATACAGGGGGCAAATTTCGATGGAATACGACTGTCAGAAGTTGCACCGAATGATTTGAGTTTCGCACCTGCACCAAACTGCTATCTCGCCTGGATGCCAAAATCCTTCAAATTCTTACACGATTTGGAAATACCGCTTTATTTAAATTCTACTCGAGAGAAAATTGTTACTGTGGTACAGGTTCCTTCGAGTGACAATGATCGATCGAAATGGATAATGGCCAGTGTAGCATTCTTCACTGCAATTCAATAATTGCAGGTGAATCATCGAGGATAGTGTATTTTATCATATGATTTAATAAATTATGATTTGTAGCAAATGATTATGATTTCAATTTATTGAAATTAGTTCCTGAGGAATAAAATCTAGAATTCGCATCACTTTAATTTTAAAAATTTTCAAACTTGACTCCGTCCATCACTTGTTGATTTAAGTTGCCTTTTCTTTTCGCAATATGGCTTGGAAACATTTTTGGGGATTCAAAAGATCCTTTCAAACAACGACAATCGGACGATGTACGTAAAATGCGATCTTATATAATCGCAAATCCTAATATTAATATTCCAGCGTCGTTTTTTTATGGAAGAGAAACTGAATTGAGACACTCTAAAACTGTAAACGATTTTGTTTATTCTTTTGGATTTTTTTTAAACTCATTTTATGTTAGTCTTATAAAGCCGAGGATTTATATATTGGTCCGGTGTCAAAGAACTTGACAAAGAAACCCGAGAAATTCGATCCATTTCAACTTTTGAAAATCAATCCGTTGAAAATTTACAAGGTTCTGAAAGATCTCTTGAAAACTAATTCACTGATTTTAAAAGGAATTAGGATGTAGAAACTCTTTCAAAATATGTCACGGAATTAGGATATATTAAACCAAGAAGAGAAACAGGTACAAAAAACTTTCACTATTCTTTGTTGAATTTTGTTCACGTTCGTTTTTCAGGATTAATCCCACAAAATCAGCGACGAATAGCACGAGCAATCAAAAGAGCTCAGCACATGGGTATCATGCCAGTTCATTACAAAATCCATCGAATGAATGATTCCAATGATATTAATACGAGAAACTGAATAAAACAGTCATTTTTTATTTCATGTGTCTGGCGCAAAATTGGCGGATACGATCATATGCTTCAATCAACATGTCTTCGGGTGGTGTAATAACCAATCGTACAAAGTAAGATTTGCAGCGGAAACACTGGATGCGTAATTTGAATAATCACTTTCAAAATACTTTGTAATAAAATCAGGGATGGGGTACCTTTCCGGGAAGAGTTCCAACGGATTCCTCTTGAAGCAGCTTTGAAGCAAAGTCAACCTCATCCTCAAAGTTCAGTACCGTAGTATCTATTTCAACCTGAGCAGAAATAACGTGAGAATTAAATAGAAAACAAATTCAACCTTTGGCTATACCATCATATACATAGCTCCCTGTGGTAAGACTGGTTTAAGTCCAGGGATTGCTTTGAGTGTGTCGTAAGAGAGCATCGCTTGTTTCTAATTCAAGACATAAGCGCGTAAAAGGAAAATTTCTCGCAACAGTACAGACCTCCAAGGTTTCAATGGTGTTATCATAAAACGATTGTGGAGCATTCAAAATATCCGGAAGGGCAGATTGCACTAATGAATTGCAACCAACGATCAGTTGAGTTAGATTGTAAATCCCTTTTCTGATTTCAGTCAAAAGATTGTTTCGATCGTGGATTAGGATCCATCCTAGTAATCACGCATGAGTCAAAGACAAGATATATGTCGTCTGGTGCATACCAACTCGCCATCCGGGTACTAAGTAACGCTTTGAAACTCCACCAACGCTCAGAATAGGAACCGTTGTAGTCAACGAAGCTGCAGTAAAATTAATGTTATGAAAAGGTTTTGAAATACAAATCGAATACCCATGGGATGGAATTCGAATCCCTTAAAGACCATATCAGCATAAATCTCATCGGCAATAATGGGAACTTTGTGCTTTTCTGCGACTAGTTCAAGATTGCAACGAATTTTAATCTAAATGAAAGAGCTGTTTTAAAGTTTAACAAACTTGCGATGATTGCCAACAAGTGTTCTTTCGAATACACTGATCCACATGGATTGCTAAACAAGTATATCAAGTAAATGTGTTGCCAAATTAATTTGATGCTGTTTACCTTGGGCTGTTGACGATTAAGGCAGCAGTATTTTCATCGATCAAACTCTCGAAATGTTCAAGATCGATTTCCCAACATCGTTCTGGGACCAAATCATAAAATCTGGGTTCAATTCCTTTGTTGGTAGCCAAAACCTGAGGAGTAAAATTAACATTGGATCAAATCAGTTACATTTGAGACCGTACGTGCCTCATATAAAGAGAATCCGGGAGCTGGAATCAGTATGTTTTGACCTTCTCCCGCCAATGCACCTTCAAGAATAAATTAATTGATGGAAGAGGATGGGAGACAGTGAGCACATACCAACAGCAATATTGACAGCATCGCAGCAACTTTATAGGAATGAATTAGAATGCAATAATAGTGATTTCAGAAAATAAACAAAAAACCCGCTTGCGAGAACAACATCCTTGAACGAGTAAGTTAAATTTAAGTGAAAAGGGAAACATATCATATCGATACCTTTGCAGTGAGAGGGGCTTCAGGGCGAGTATACTTTGCAGCCACAGCAGCACGAGCGAATTCATGACCTGGAAACAACATAAGTAGTTGCAGAGAAGAGTAGTTGTGAGGAAAGGAATACCGATTGAGGGGGGATACCCATTTGCAGAGTTGCTCAACAGGGCTTTCTGGACGGCATCGACGGTGGACTGGTGCGGATTCAGATTGCCAAAAGTCGAGGGGTCACCGAGAGCGAGCGAAATGACATTCTGTTCAGGAGAGTTAGTAGGGGCGAGTAAGACAGGGAGCGGGTACTTTGAGAGGATTGACTTGGGCGCCCATTCTGTCGACGATGACTCGGATGGGGTTGGAGGTCCTCTCTGCCACAGAGGACACGCGGATGTCCCACTCGCTCTTCATCTTCATAATGGCTGCGTTTGACGTGGCTCTCGTGGGCACTGGCCTGGTCGAAGCCACTCTCTCCGCGTAAGTCCCTTGCTCTTGTTACTCTCTGACTAACAGCCGGTGTAGGGCACTGTCTGCTAAGGGCCTCAAGGTTCTCCACGTAGACGCCTGCCCCACTTACGGCAACCTTGGCAGGACGCTCGGTCTCAGGACTCTCTTGCTGGCTGCTCTCAATGAAAGATGCGAAAATCTCAATGGTATTCATTGCGCTCTTCTCTCAACTCCTCTTAACCCTTTATTTACTAGAGGTGGGTTATTCGAATTTCAACCTCAAAGTCTTCCCCAAACTCTTACCAGACGGCGAATCGATCCCTATTACTGAGCTGAAAGATGAAATCCGTAAACACTTGAAATCACAACCCGACGATCTTCGAATCGCGAAGAGAATCTTTGAAAACGACCAGTTGATAGAGTGGTTGGACAACGATGCTGATGATACCGATACGATCGTTAAACAACTCGAATCACTCATAGAATGCACCGCAAATAATAGGCAGTTTAATCTGGAATTGTTCGCCGCCCCGCTTTTCAGCAACGGAAATATAGTCAACTTGTTAATCGAATCTGGCGCTGGAAAGTACTTGGAATTCAAGGCCCTGGAAGATATGTACATTTGGACTACGGAAGGGCTTGAACATGTACCAGGATCAAAGGAAGACGTTTTTGGAAATAAGTCGCTGAGTTTGATTGAAAAGCGGATTTTGATGAAAGTCTTGACGTTAGCGTCAACCTACGAAGAACACATTGACTCTTGGTCTGAGTACCGAGACTTACCTTACGCCAAGTTCTTAGAGTCTCAACGAGTTTCGGAATCCCTTCAACACGTTATCATCCACTCTATCTCCATGCCAGACACAGACCAAGAGATACTGACGGAGGAAGGTTTAAAGTTGACCAAGGAACATCTTTCATCGATCGGGAGATTTGGAAAAACCATGTTTCTGTGCTGTTTATACGGTGCTCTGAGTGAGCTCTCCCAAGGATTTTGCAGGTTTCATCGTACCATAGAATTAAATCAAAATTTTTAAGCCTTGTTACAGGATGTCTGCGGTTCATGGTGGGACGTTCATTCTGGATTTACCAATTGAAAAACTTTCCAAAAAGGACAACTTCTTCGTCCTCGAAACTCCCGAAGAAAACTTTTCCGCAAACTATTTGATTTGCTCTCCAAATTATGTCTCGAAGACTGATTTTGATCCCAGCTTATCTGTAACCGAACGGTGGTCTATTAGATTTATTTTTTATCTTTTTCTTATGTCAACAGAAATTGATCTTTATTCCCACGCAGAACCATATCACATGCAATAGTTATCGTTGATAAGAAAGCGAGTTTACACGGTGGATTGGAACTGATTGTATTCCCGCCTGAAAACATATCGAATAAACACACAATCTACTGCTATCAGCAGTCTTCTGAAACGAATTCAACGCCCAGTGGAAAGAGTAAGCTTCCAACCTTAAAATTTTAAGGTTTTAACCGAATCTCTTTCAAGATGTTTTATATTTCCAAACGAAAACCAATGTTGGCGCTGAAGAAGACTTGACGCCAGCAATTAAATCAATCATAAATATCGAATTAACAGGTTTATTATTTTTTCGTGAGCAAACTTCAACAGTTGCGCTAACAATTTCAATATTAGCCACCGATCCAAACAAACCGAACGCGTTATTAATCATCTACTACTCCCAAACAATCAAAAATTGTGCCGGTTCTAGAGTGGACAATTTCTTTATCGCTCCGAATCCTGATAACCCAATGAAGTTGGACGATTTGGTACCAGTAGCTCGAAAAATATTCCACCAAATCACAAAATCGGAAACATTCTTTCCGCCACCTGAAATCGAGGATGAATAAAAATTTACAGAAACGCGTATTTTTTAAAGGCATTAATTATTTTTTTGATGAAAAATAAATGGATTTGCAATTAAATTTAAACAATTTATTGGAGGCGAAACGTGGTACTATGAAAATAAATGAAAAAGTAAACTCGTTTAGTATCTGTTGTCCTAAAAGTATAATACCAGTATTTCAAAAAATTAGATTAAAACGTTACAGTCGACGAAAAAGCTGAGAAAGAAGAATAATTTACTCGCAGTTCATAAAAATATTTGGTGGGATGAATTCAACAGATTGAACGAATCCGAGTAATTGAATATTATTTTTTTTTTTTTTGAAATACAATTGGATTCGAATTTTTTTAATCTTTTAGAACGTTTCTAGGAATAAATTGCGGCTTGAAATACAAAAAATATTCAAAAATCTAAAACTAAACAAGATGGAAGCAAAAAACGTAGACGAGATTATCAAATTTTATTCCAAAAACTCGGAAAGCCGAAAAGGTTCATCGAATCACTGTTATCGCAAAACGTAATTATATTACCGGTACAGTTATTAATTCGTACTTTTTCTTAGACGCAACAAACCAAACTGATAACACAAACACCCTGGATGAGTTGCAATCTGAACTAGCGGAAATCTGGAATTCAATCAACAGCTCTGAAAGTTCCATCGAATGGTTACCAGATAACGAAAGTCATTTCATTCATTTTCAACTTTTGGAATGTATGGATAAACAAGTGCGGAAAAATCATTTTAATGCGATAATCCGGTGAGTTTAGTCGGATCGAAACGAAAAGCTCAATACATCTAATAACGTGCTTTTGTTCTTTTATTTTCCAAGGTTGGAATCAAAGTATAAAAATGGATTAAATTCACTTTCAGAAGAATATAATCGGTTGCGTTCATCAATTACAGTCGAGGAAGAATCAAGACTTTGTAAATTAATCGATGAATATGAACAAGAAAAATCTTGGCATCTTCGAAAAATGCTACTCTCTCGAATGCAAATCGAATTTGCAAACAGAAATTCAAGCGAGCTAAAGGTAAATATGTATCATACACTAATCGTTTAAATATGTATAATATTGGAATGAATAGCATGCGTATATTTGCATTGTTAAAAAGCGAAATGCGTTGAATAGAATATACGCGCATGAAGCGCATTATTTTTCAGTGAGGAAATCACTTGTAATCAGCACTTGGAAGTTGTTTAAAGTATACACTTGGATATTTTGTGTCCATAAAAATTTAAGAGTTACTGAATTAGGAAGCGAATGAAAGTCTGCAGCGTGAGTCTATCAGAGCGGAACAAGCAGCGAAAGATCAATTACATAAAGATTATCTACAAAATCAAATCTCAGAGTGGTATCATGTAATTTTCACATTTAATAACTGGAAATCATTTTCAATTCGTATTCATTGGTTTTTTATTAGAATCAATTAAAATTCGCCTATGACATTATTGAAAGCTATGAAACCACGCAAAAGGTATATTGTTATTTGTGTATAGACAGGTTCTTTGTTATGTTTAAATTCCAACAGGAGTGTTTGAGACGGCGAGAGCAAGAATTTACGAGATTAAAACTTAAACCGCGAATTGAATGTTATTTTGGCGCTGATGATTTGGAAATTATCGGGAAAAGCAATTTGATGGAATCCGAAGAAAAATTACTAGAATACAAGGCAGAGTATTTCGTATATGATTTTCATAATTTAATGCTGATGTGATTAATACTTATAGAGAAGAAAAGAAAATGTGCACGACAGGCAATGCAAAGCAGAAGGAAAGTGGAAAGAAAGACTCCAAGAAGAAATCAAGCTCCCGAAAATACCAATTACAACAGGTCCAGTAGCCGAAAGGTAATCTATCTCATTTAAGATATTAGAATATAAACGTAGTCTAACCACTATTTATTTCCAGCGATTGGCTTCGTATCATTTCAGACACCAAATCCACATTTAATCGCAATCATACAAAGGCAAGTAAAATGCGCTGCGTTCCAATGAAGTATTCTTATTATATAAATAGGAAAATGCAATTCAAGCTTCTCCAATTCACGGTTATTCAGATCAAGAGATATTCAAAGATCCGCGTTCAAAGATCACGTCACTTCTTCATGAGAATGGACTCTTACTATCCGATTATGCACATCAAGTAATGATGCAAATGATACCAGAAAATCCACCTCATTTGACTTCCAACTTGTCCTTCTTAAATTGAATCCAACGTTTTGGCTTTGAGAATCCAAAAGTATGTTTAGTTAATAAAAATTAGAAAAATTCGAAAGAAAAATTTTAAAAAAAAAACAAACTTGATTTTAAACAAAAAATATAATATAAGAAAATAATAAAAAAATGAGAAATGTTTGGCGGTTTTTTGTTTCAACTTTCAAAAATTACGTTGGTAATTATCGAGTTGCCTGGTTGAAACAAACATCTATTTTTGGTCATTGGAAGCTTCCATCTTCTTCTGTTCCATCCTCAATCTAGATTCCAACCGTACTGGCTTCAACCTATAAAGTTGCTTTAAATTCCAAAAAGGATGTCTTTGAAATGCCACCACATACTTATTCATCATTAAATTTTTGCGCTGGTCTATTCTTTGAGAGCACGGTGACATCATCTTATCAGTCGGGCTCATTAATCTGTCTTAAAAAATTAAGGAATGAAAAGGTGGTGAAAAATTAAATTGTTATAATTACCCGGCCGGAATTTTCGGCTGTTTAAAACTCTCTACAGGTGGTTTTATTGGCTTATTTTTTTCAACGACAGTTTGGTTTTCGGCGGCTGGAGCGAAAGGTGAATCCATTTTTTTGTTTTTTTAATTCTTTTTTTTTGAACTGGTCAATATTTCCCTTTTTGGGGTTTATTAATTTTGTGTTGTTGATCATTTTCCTGGTTTCTTTTCAGGTTTCTCAAATCGCTTTGCGGTTTCTCGATCTCGTTTTGTTACAGCACAAAAATCAAGTTGTTTTAATTGTGGGATTCTTTGGATCACGTAAATGCGATATCCTCGAGAATTTTCGACTGGGTTCCCGTGAAGTGTTAATGAATGCAAGTTTTCGAGGTTTTTTAATTTATCGATTTGGGATAATGATGTGATGACGTTTGCGTGCAGGTAAAGAGTTGTTAATTTAGGGAATTTTAATATAGCCTGGAAGAAAAAAGAATTAATCCGCTATGACGATAAATTCTTGATCAAATAACCTCATCGATGATTTTTAATTGATTGAATGATAAATCAATCCAGACTAATTCCAGCGGGGTTTTAACAATCTTCTGGAAAGAGTTTGCCAAATTTTCAATCGTGGTGATCCTGTTATTCGATAATCGTATGGCATTGACACATGAATCCTGTTTGCATATTTTAAATCTCCCAATTGTATTTTCACAATACCAAACTACCTGAATCTGCGAAGTCGTTGTGGTATTCTCCTCAAGCAGAATATCTGTGTGGAAGCGTCATTCAACCTCCACACACAAAAAATTTTTACAAAATACCTTCCACGGAATTGAAATCTCGGAATGAAAAATTTAGTGGATCTACTGGTGGATTCTGCCACATCGCTGATATCTTTCCGGAAATCTTTAGCAGAGTTAATTGCGGGCAAAATGTTTGTCGACAGTTGGAGACGTACCTGAGAATATTGACCAGCGTCATTCTTGCCCTTTCTTGATAAAATTCTTGTATCAATTTTTTGATCTGCATGTTGTTGCAATGATTTCGAAATCATTTTGTCAAAGATCTCAGTGATTGGGATCAAATTTATTTTTTGAAATTCTAATTTTGATATACATTATAGATCTTTAATAAATATTTAATATTCATGATGTTTAATCGTGGGAAGACGCTTACCATTTTTGTGAAGTAGTTTCTGACGTTGATCCCAATAAACCAGGGTCGACTTGAGAACTGATAACCGATGTTAACATGGATGGAGAAATTAACTTAAGCAGGTAACTTACTTGTACTCCATACAAACGGTAAAAAAAAGTCCAATTGTTCCCCTTCTTGCTCATACTTAAAAACAACTCGTTTTAAGCTCTAAAAAGAAAGAGATCGCCCGACTGTGAGAAAAATATTGTTGAAAACAAAATATTTAAAAACCAGCAATCTCGTATTCCCAAATGTTTTCGCCGCTTGCTCAATAATCTCCAAAACTTTTTCGGCCGAAAGCAACTTGAATTCCTGGTCTTGTAATTTAGGGTGAAAGTAGGAAATCACAATATCGATATTCTCAATCAAAGGACTCAATTCGTTGAATATCCTAAATTTCATAAACAATTCCCGTCTGTGTAGCAGCGCGTAAACCATTTGGGTGTTGTTTCGTAAGTTGAGAATTATGGAGTTGATCAGTTCCAGCAAAAGCACAATCAGGTCCCCATATATCTCAAATTCGACCTTCAATTCCAATTTTAATACAAAAGAAATTTTGTTAGTTGTTTAAAATTGCATTTACCGACAGATCCAGGTCCTTTTCTTCAAATAATTTAAAGTATCGTTTTGCAAAGTGCTCAAATAAACTAACGATTCGTTGCGCTATTATTGGGTGAATATCAGTGATACCGATTGAAATGTTTGTCAATATTGCAATGGTTATTGTATGGATGTAGGTATCCTGAGGATGCGATAGGGAAGATGAGAGGGATGCGACAATTGAGATTTAAAATTTACCTTATGCTGAGATAAATTAATCTGAATGGTGCGAAAAATCACCAGTACTAACAGTCCTCCCAAAGTGACAGACTTTAGAATTCTTTCCGTGTACCACGGTTGCGGAGGAATTATCTTTAAGAATTGTAAACTATACCATTGATTTATATCATTTAAACTTACAACTTTCTCGATATTTTCACTGTATCCATCGTCGTGTGAGAGCAGCAGCAAAATCGAAAGTAATATGTACGGTTGATTAAATCCATTCCTACAATCAGTGCAAGTCTCGTATAGTGATCGCAATATCGGTATGAGCTAGAATTGCCTTTTTAAAAACAATTGTTGAATCAGAAAAAATAAAAAATACCAGCGCTTCGGGATCTGATCGAGACAGTACGTATGTTCTAAACCCGGGGTTTTGAATCATTAAGGTATAAAGCAACAACGTAATCTCTTCAAATCCAACATTTCTGTGAATAAAAAAATCACGCAATTTGCTTATTCAATATCAATTAATACGTACAAACAAAGCTGTTTGTATATCAGACTGAACGAAATGTTTTGATTCTCCGGATCAGGAATTAAATCTTCATCTGCGTACAAAACTGCATAAAGTATATCAGGATAAAAAATCTAATAACGCACCTGTTTCTCCATCTTCAAAGTGGGATAATACTACCCGAAATAAATTTTGTGATGATTTCGTTTCATTTTGATTCGTTAGCGTGAGTAACAGCAGAATGCTATAAGAAGGAATTGTGTAGGATTTGTATTCTTCAAGTTTTTTCGGTGTCGAGAACAATAAAGAGTACGCATTAGAAAGAACTATCATAAAAAAACAAAAAAAGAGTAAATGTTAGAAATGATTGAAAAACAATTGAGACATATACCTCCAGTAGTGGGCACATTTGGAACAGAGGGTAATTTAACAAAATTATCCAACAACCTCGTAATCACACCTCTCGCAAAATGACTATTTCGCATCACAACCTCAATGAAAAAATCAGACCCTTCACATTTCAACTGAGTCGAAAACAAAACGAGGATCAAATTTAGGGATTCAAAGTAAACGTCGTGTGACAATTGAGTTTTAACATTCGCGTAGATTATTAGCTGCATTATCTCTTCAATCAATTGATCAGTTCGAGATCTCTTATCAGCGACGACGATTGGGTCTATTGCAAATGAGGCGTGAAGCGGAGATGAAGAGAATCGATCAGCTTTTTAACGTTCCATCAATTAGCGTTCAATTCAAAAATTATTAATATTTAACGAATCTTACCTTCGAAAAGATCCCGTATTTGAGAAGAGCTATGCTTCATAATCATATGCTTGGCTATAACTCTGAAGCATAGCATCGCATTGTATGTATCTGTCGTCCATTCCCTTCCAAATATCAAGCAGTAAATACTCATTCAAGACGCATATGACATCTTTGCTTACGTTTCATAGGCTTCTATACGAGCCATACGAAGCTTGGATATAAGAAACAGTAAAAGAGAAGTGAAGATTTTGGTGGTGTCGTTATTCTCCACTGAAACGCAAGAATTAGATCTCTGGTTGAAACTGTATATGATGAAAGACTCTACGGATTTCAATGCATGGGAGAGCAGTGATGGTATCTAAGTCCCGCGCATCCAGCCTATAAGAAATAAAGATATTGAGCGCGAGATAGCAAACCTTGAATAAGGGAATTCCAACTCACGAGGATTTCACATCTACGGAGATTTGCGGGGAGCCGACGAGCGACTTGAGATTGTTGAGGGTGGCGAGCAGTTGGCAAGTGAAGAATTTGTTGTGGTACAAGTCCACAGACTGGCGGCGGGTCGAGGCGCGCCTTTCGGTCATGAAGAATGGCGAGGCTTTTGGGGGCGTTTGTTGTCTCGCTGTCGTCCCTGGCCCTGCTCGCTGTGTCCGTCGATCTGTATTGGCACTTATCGACGAAAACTAAATCTGCTCAAAAAAAATTAAAATCTCCGTCGTCTCCTCAGAATGAGGAAATTATCAGAGAGCAATTGGCTAGAAACTACGCTTTTCTTGGTGAATCGGTGATGATTTTTGTCTTCTTTTTTAAAAAAACTACTGCTAACACTTGTATATGTTGTTGTCAGGGAGTTACCAAAGTTCGTAATGCGTTTGTGATAGTAATTGGTTTAGGAGGTGTCGGCAGTCACGCTGTATGTCCTCATACAATTGTGTTTCTCTTACAACATATAAAACAATTGCATTGATAGGCTCATATGCTCTTACGATCTGGCGTTGGGGTACAATTTCCATTTGATATTCATGTAAAAAAGTTCACTCACTTTTTTTTCCAGAAATTACGACTCATTGATTTCGACCAAGTCTCCCTTTCTTCGTTAAATAGACACGCTGTAGCAACTCAGGAAGACGTAGGAATGTCAAAATCAGAATGTCTCTACCAGCACTTTAAAAGCATTTGCCCATACACAATCATCGAACCAATCACCAACCTATTTTCAAAAGACGGTGCCCATACTCTTCTCTCCGATTCGCCAGACTTTGTAATTGATTGTATCGATAACATGGAAACAAAGCTGGACTTGATCGAGTACTGTAAATCAAAAAACATACGGATTATTTCAGCTATGGGTGCCGGTGCGAAATCCGATCCGTCTCGAATCCAAATCGCTGATATTTCGGAAACTTTTGAAGACCCTTTAGCCAGAGCTACTCGACGTGGACTTCGCGTTCGTGGAATTGAAACAGGTGTTACCGTTGTTTACTCAACAGAGAAGCCAGGTAAAGTCAAACTTTTACCTTTAGACGACATTAAGGTGGAAGAGGCGGAAGAATACGCTGCGTTGCCGAATTTTAGAGTTCGGATTTTGCCGGTATTAGGGACGATTCCTGCTTTGTTTGGAAATGCACTAGCGAGTTACGTCGTTACCGAGTTGGCCGAATTCAAAGTCACGCCATTGGCAGTCAAATCGAGAGAGCCACTGTATTTGAAAACGCACCGTGATCTGGTTCAACGGGAAATCCACGTCTTCAAATCATCGTAAGTATTGTTGAGCCGCAGAAGTATTACATTTTTTAAACTTTCCATTTGTTTAGCCCTCATTTACAAGTTTCAATTCGAGATGTTGGATATATCCTTGAAGAAATTTGGTTTGGTCGAAGTGCGCTTTCAAACTCGCTGTCTCAATTAGTGTTGACCAGATGGAATCCAACCAAACCCGCAAACTTTTGCAATCTGGTATGCCTAACAAAATCGGAGGCCGATAAACACGATAAAATACCTTTCGATCAATTTTCAGCTGTATATTCTAAAGAATTTTTGGACTATGTCGAAAGACGACTGGACGAGGAGAAGGAGTATGATAAATGGAGGATGGTTCACCCCCAATTTTTGCCTTGATTCGAAATAGAAATAATTTTTTTTATTTATCCATCGGACTTTTGAGGGACATTTTCTCGATTCTCATATGTTTCAAATGCATTGTAGTCGGACAATATACTGACTATTGTCCCTCCGACTCCACAAGAGAGTAAATCTAATCATTGGCGTAAGAAAAGCATCAACTGTAAAATTTTGGCGAGTTTTACCTGTTAGCGATATCTGTCGTGATATTTCTGGATTTGCCATATCAAAAATTTCATTCTGTAAGGGTGATTTTAAGAGCCTTCAATGAAAGAAAACGGTATCAACTCTCATAGACTTACAGCAACATCCGAGACTAAAATCATATCAAAAATGCTAGGACTATATTCCTCAGTATTGGCAATGCCATGCTCCCGCGCATACTCCATTTCCATCTCTCGAGCATTCTGCACACCTTTTTGAACAACCGCCTACAATAAAAATGGGCATCAGCAAATTACTACCACCTATTCTCATCGTTTTACGCACATCAAAGAAATATTTGATCACAAAATCATCAATGTATCCTGTTCCGTTTATATCCAGTAACCGGAAACAATATGCTATAGATTCCGGGGTATCAGTATTCTCCATTGCCAAAACAAAATCTAGAAATCCTTTGTAATCCAAATTTCCCTCATACGTTTGATACTCTACGAAGTTGTTGTCTCAGAATCACTATGGAAAAGTACAGAACAGCCACGTACCTTGAAAAACTCGATCTAAAAATTGAGTAGTTAACGTCCCATACCTTGACAACTCACTCCTACTGAGCATCCCATTTTGATCAAAATCCAAATTCAGAAATTTCACTTTAAAAAAAAAAAGGAATAGGAAGAAAAATTCATTGATGAACTCGTGAGATTAAATATTTATCACTTACGATACATCAAATCACAGTTCCGTCCAGAAAACCAATTCACTGATGCAGCTTCTGGTGATAACTCTTCTCGCAATTCAAAAAACTCATCCAGTATCGGAGATAGAACGATACTCTCAATAGAAATCTTATCTATAAAAAAATCCGTAAAATTTCAGATCATCTAAAGGTTTCTGAATCACACCTCTCCTAGACGGATCCAAGAAAAAACAGAACTTTCTCGTTGCGGTACATAAATAATGCGAGGGTCTATCTACAGTCAAGTGCAGCTGCGGTATTTGCGATTCTAAATATGATGACAACTCCTGCAAGTCAACGCTAATTAATAAATCAGCATCCAAATAATTCAGACACGTCGTTACTGCTTCTGTCAGATATCCATCTTGGTCTTCATCAAACATCGCAAACTCCATTCTTGCTTCAATTAATGATGCTATAAAAAAAAATAAACGTTAATCGTAAATTGGGGAGCGGGTTTGAAAAAATACTTTTTCGATCCAAATAACTGAAATAATCACGCAGTGATATCCGGCCAATATCATCTTGTCCAAACCTCATAAACACATCAACAGTTAAATAATCTTTCAAAGATTCGGGTGCTGCTTGTTTCCCAACGAGAAATTGGTGATACGATATTCTCTAACGTAAATTGAAAATGTTCTCAAATTAGACTTCACATCTCTCGCGAAATTAAAAGACCATACTTTATCCCCAATGTCACCTAATGTCGCACGTTCACTAAAATAATCCCATAATAAATCCAACTCATCTCGTGATGGGAAATTATTCCGGTGTTTTTGTATTGTTGAAATTCGGAGTTGTGTGCTGTATGCTAACGATAGTGGACTCTGGTTTTTCTTCTACTCACAGAAATTAAAACAGCAGGATAGAGAAGATTCGTAAATTCATGTTAAACGATACTAGTGATTGAGTTGTACCTTAATATAAAACCGTGGAATTTGCTTAGTTGAAGGGTTCTTTTGAATATCGACTTCGTTTGATTGTTTTAGAAGGTTTAGAAAGTGAGATTCTTCGTCTTCTGGTGATGGTTTAGCGGGTGGAATTGCTCTCAATTGTTTCACCCAATTCATAATTAAATTTTGCAAAAAGGCTCTTTTATTTCACGTAGCAGCTCATGTACAAAAAAAATAACTCAAAGAAAAACACAATAATTCATTCATGAATCTCAATCTTCTTCACATCCGCTTCACGATGAACCTTGGGAACGTTGACCGTGAGTATCCCATCTTTCAAACTAGCGTTAATGTCTTCGCCCTTCACGTCCGTTGGGAATGAAAAGAAGCGGCGGAAACTCGACATTGACCTTTCAGAAGACCACAACGATGCTGCTTCATCCTTGTTCTCGTGCTGTTCTTCGTGGTGTCCGCTACACAATTTCAATTACAATCAGCTTGCAGCGGGATAATGGGTGCAATTTCAGACGTACCTGATGACGAGAGTATCGCCGTTGACAACTGAAAGCTCGGTGTTCTCTTTCTTCCATCCTGGAACCTCAGCCTCGACGATAAAGTTCTGCTCGGTTTCTGTAAGTCTCAAATTTAGTACTTGATGTATGAGTTCAACTCATAGTTGGAGCATACCTTTTATATCAACAGCCGGCTCTCTGGCTTGACGGAATACGGATCCAGCTTGGTTGAAAAACGGATCATCGAAAAGTGAAAGTGATGGCAAAGCGCCTAAACGCGGTTGACGGATGGTGTTTTGAAGGTGTTTTGCTTCTGGAAATAATCGGCGAATCAAAGACATTTTTTGTGATTTACTTGAATGAGTTATTGTGAAGCTGGCATCTTTTATAGTACTTTATTCCGGTCACGTGCGCTCTGGAATTTTCTTGACGTCAACAGTGAAAGAAGCTTCCACCAAATACCCGAATGTTCCCGAGTGGCAATTTCGATACCCCATGAGAGTATTTTTATTTCAAACAAGATCAGCATGTGATGGCATGGAAACTGCAGACAAAATGATAAATTCACAGATACAGGAAAAATGTCATGGTTATTGAGATTGAAATAGATATACTACTTGATATTAAATGAAACTTTGCAACCACAACTTGATTCAGCATTCGGATTATCAACAACTTGAAAACTAGAACCTATTAATTCATCTAAATAATCCAGCGTTGATCCCTCTAATAGTCCTAACGAGATTGGGTCGGTTATAACCTTAGCGTTGTCTTTTTCGAAAACTCTAAATGTGGGCGTTTTGGAAAAATGATTGATTAGAAATTTCGTACGGGATATCAAAGGAAAGAGGAAATACATGTCATCGTTCTCAATGGTGGGGGTTAACTCCATTTTATATTGATATCCGTGACAGCCTCCGGAATCAACCAGCACTCTTAGTGCATTGTTTTTTCCGTCTTTTTCGTTTATTGATCGTATTTGCTGGAAAATAGAGAAATAAGCGAATGAAACAATAGATTGCAGGTATAATACAATAGCAGCGCGATCAGATATTTTCAGACGGGTAAGCAAAGTTGAATGGAACGATCGCTTGTGGCCAAGGCGGAACTTTAACGCTGTTGCAAGTGCCATTTTATAATTGCCTTTGTGAACTTCGAAAAAAAAAGAATGTCGCTCTTCCAGCTTCTTGGTGCCGGCGCGAAATTCAACAGAAAAAAATTCGAAAAAGATTTTAAAGTTTTTAATTTTTCCTCAAATGAACCCTCGTCCGTTGATGCTTCGGTAAGTTGATCCGTCAAGTCATCGACACCATTTCGCTAATATTTCTCTTATAGACTTCAGAAACTGTAGCTCAAGATTTAGATTTCTTCAATCCATTCCCCCAATTCGCAGATAAAAAACGAAAAACAACGAATTCTGAAGATGAACAGTCCAAGAAAGCAAAGTTGGATAAAATTACTTTTGAGCAAGGTATGATCGATTTAAAAATTTTGAGACTCTATTTATTAATTCGTATGTTTAGTTGCGGACTTTACTAGTAATGAAGATGTAAGATTTGATTTAACTTTTTAGAGTAATCTGGAATTCAATTTATTCGATTAGGTCCAAGCTTTCAGGAAAAAGAATAGAATCAAAGTGTATGGATCCGACGTGCCAAATCCAATTCAGAATTTTGGAGATTTGATACACAAGTAATGTGATCCGAGTGATACCGAATGGTGGTCTTTGTTGACTGTTGGTTTTTAGGTACAAGATTCGGAATTATCTCCAACAAAATCTTGTCGAATTATCATACTCCGAACCAACTTCAATCCAAATGCAAACGATACCGATCTTACTACACGTTCGTTTCCGGAAATAAACATTCGGTATCAGAGCTAACTTTCGTCAGTAGGGCCGAGAAGTCATGGCATGCGCACCAACGGGATCTGGAAAGACTTTGGCATTCATTCTGCCAATATTACACGAGCTGAACGGCCCAGCAAAAGAAGGTTTCCGTGCAGTAATCGTTTCGCCTACGAGAGAATTGGCTCAACAGATTTATCGAGAAACCAAGAAATTAGCGACTGGAAAAGCGTTCAAGATTTGTGTGTTGACCAAGTCGATGAATACTGGTGATACCAGCGCGGCCCAGCAACTCGAGAAATTTGGTATGTTTTGATCTTAACAATTTTTCCCTCAAGTGGTTCATCGCTATCACAGATATTCTTATCACCACACCAATGCGAGTTGTGCAAGCAATTCAGCAAAACACTATTAAACTTAATCAGTAAGTCATGTATAGAGAATCCAAATTTCCGCTTGTTTATCAACAACATTTTTAGCGTTCGGTTTCTCGTTCTAGATGAAGCAGACAAACTGCTCGAACTCAATTTTTTGGACCAAGTAGATGAGATTCTGGCGGCATGCTCGAATCCCAAGCTACTGAAGGCGTTATTCAGCGCAACAATACCTTCCGGGGTTGAAACATTGGCTTCCACTTTCATGACTGATCCGATTCGAGTTGTAATTGGTCAAAAGTATGATACTGCGTTCAAATTTTTACGAAGAACTATGCATTGAGTCCTTTTATTTTTTTTTCAGGGACGGAGCCACGGAAACAATTAAACAAGAATTGATGTACGTGGGTCAAGAAGAAGGAAAGTTGATTGCGATTCGTCAGATGATAAAAGAAGGACGAATGTGTCCGCCGGTATTGATATTCGTTCAATCGATTGAGCGTGCCAAAGAGTTGTTTCACGAAATTGTATACGATGGAATAAGTGTTGACGTAATGCACTCTGAAAGAACCAAGGCCCAGGTAACAATAATGGGAAAAACATTTAATTGCAGTATCTTGAACTTTTTCTACAGCGAGATGCGATTGTTAATAACTTTCGATCAGGAAAGTTATGGGTGTTGATCGCGACGGAGTTGATGGCGCGAGGAATTGATTTTAAAGGAGTGAATTTGGTGATAAATTACGATTTCCCGCAGAGTGTTGCGAGTTATATTCACAGAATTGGACGAACTGGTCGAGCTGGAAAGTCTGGAGAAGCGGTGACGTTCTTTACCAAAGATGATGCGGTATATTTGAAAAGGTATCCGCTAGAATTTATAAGCAGGGAAAATGATGACGCTTACTGCGATCTATTATTATAGTGTCGTTAATGTTATGCGAAGTTCTGGGTGCGATGTTCCGGAATGGATGTTGAGTTTGAAGAAGCCGAGGTATATTTTCTATTTTCACGTACTACAGAAGATGTGATCTAACGTATTCGCTTCGCAGCAAAATGATAAAGAAGGAATTAAAGAAGAAAGCTCCAGAGAGAAAGTCAATTTCTACTGTATCTGGATACGATAAATCGAAAACACATAAAAAGAAGTAAGTTTTTGCTTGGCAGTTTTCTTTCCTTGCGTTGATTGTTGTTATTTCTGATATTAGACAAATGATTGAAGCCAGTAAAAAAAGAAAAGAGAAAGAAACCGAAGATATTTGAAAATAAGAAATATAACAAATGTTTGCATAATGACAATTTGGCCCTATTGATGCATTTCTCCACAACTGTGATTATTCATTTGCATTAAAACAGCCTAAGCGGTTAAAAAAGAAAAACAAATCTCCCAATCTCCCAGGAAGGGTCAACCTGGATAAACGTTTAAAAATTTTTCCGGACTGAGCCTCGGAAGGAACTGCCACAGTATAAATCTTCAACGAAATTCTCTCAATCCAACACAAAATCAAACCACTCTAAACAGAATATTCAAAAATGTCCAGCAACAAAAATATTGTGATTCTTGGTGCCTCGAAGGGTGTCGGTTTCTTCACAGCCTTACATCTAGTGAAGGACGGAAATAACAATAACCTCACCCTACTGCTTCGAAAACCCGAATTATTCAACAACTTACCTGAAATCACCGAATTGTCAGATGATTGCCGAAACCGAATCATGATCGTTCCAGGCGACGCTTTCAACCAAGAAGATGTTGAGAAAACGTTCCAAACTGCTCACGCTGTCGCTCCTATAGATTGCGTTATTGCGACAATTGGTATTATGGAAAGAAAACGAATAACTTGACGGATTTGATTAACGTAACTTTTTTTTTTTTTTTTTGGAAAGGAGGAACAATGGACTTTTCCAACCCATTATACCCAAAACTGGTTCCACCGCTTATTTGCACGAATTACGGAAGTGTTTTATTGCGGGTATTGAGATCGTATCTAGAAACCAACAACACAAAAACTAGATTGATCGCGGTTACGTCGAATGGGTTAGGAAAAGAAGAATTTAATCATTTGACTTTTAGTCAAAAGGTACCAACGCATTAATCTTCAATTTTTTTTTAAAGATATTCATATTCATATCCAAACTTTTTTATTTGAAAGGCTCTTTATTCTTGGTTACTCGTCGAACCACACATCGATAAAGAAAATTTCGAATTTTTAATCTTCCAAGCTTCCGGTACTCAACACCCGGACCCATCAATCCAAAAAACCGCCGCAAAAGAATTAGTTGATCACGATTTATCTCTAATCGATCAATCACAACACTGGTTGAAGAATTTCGTGATTGTGAGGCCGGCTTTTTTGAGTGATGGGCCGGAAGTTGGAAAATATCTTGTTGATCGGTCGTTGCATAAGAGGACGGGAATTAGTCGAGCGGATGTGGGGCATTTTATTGGGAAGGAGTTGATTGGAAAGAATAATATTACTTGGGATGGTGGTGCTGTCGCGATTGCATATTAACATGTCAGGGAATAAAATTATTTTCAGGAATTTACTTTATAAATTTTTTTCTATTCAAAACTTTGTTCTATTCAATCATTCGTTTGCAAAAAAAAAAATAGTTGATGCTTCGAAGTGACTTAAATCAGTTTGTGATGTGATCAGAGCGTCCATGAAAATTCCGACCATTCTTTCTAATAAATATTCTGCTCCCGGATAGTCTTATCATTTCCAGTAATTTTTGTTGCCGGCAATAACTTTTTGATCCCACAAATTGACACCGTCCAAATAGGTCTATTTCCATCCAATTGCTATAAATAATAAAACAAATAAAATCAATTAAATTCCATTCCATTACTTTATTTCTTAAAATAACAATGAAATATCATAAGAATCTCAATCTTAATGATAGTATCGCTGCTCATTATGGAATTTCCAACTTCAATATTGAGCCTGAGGAACTTCCAAAATCCCAATGGAAGGAAGACAACAAGTTTGGATTTTTAAAGGGAGTGATTTTGCATGGAGAATCCAAACACCGGCAACAACTCCGATGATTCTGTAAATCTAAACGTATTGCGGACAACGAGAAAAACTTTTTCGATAACTGTTTTAAATACTATATCTTCATGTTTTCAAGGACATCGAAAAGTTATGGAAGTTCATTGACAAATTCTTCTTTCTCCGCTTCGCAATCACGCCGCTCCACTTCGAAAAATTCCCCATCCAACTCATCAAGCGTCAAGATTACCAAATCGAATAATGGTAGAAAACAGTCATACAAAAGAGCTTGAGCAAAGAGGAACCGTTTAAATTAAAAGGAAACTTTTAGAGTCAATTAGTTAAACGAGATGGGGCATGTCTGTTTTGTTGGCGGAGCGATAAGATATTGTCGAATAGGGCATATATCATTGCGCAAAAGCAAGTCGCGTTACAGAAAGAAATATTCATTGGGTTGGAACATGGGTATGTTGTTCAAAATAGCTAGCTGTTGTGCGTATTATGCCATACAAGATTTGACTTGTTGCAGATGTATGTGGACGTTCTGGATAATGAATATTAGATCGCGGATGTTGTATCAGGTAGTATATTTATTGATTTTGTAATTATGATCTTTTAATTTGCTGTATCTTTTAAAGGTAAAATGTTTCTGAATCTTGTAACAGTAGATCCTACGTTTTCAAGAAAGGCGGATTGAAGAATCGGAAAGTGAAAGAAGATAATGGGAAAACGTAGATTTAATTTTCCAAAAAGCATCCTCAATGGCTACCCAACAAAAGAGCGCCGGACTTACCACAAACGCGCATGCTTAATTTGGAAGATGTCGGCTGCTGCGGAGGAAGAGTTTGAGGATGAAGATGACGAAGAAGAACCTTACAGAAGTAGTGTGAAGGAAATAGATTTTCAACAAAAAGTGAACCGGTGGCTGCCACAAGTCTTCAATTCGGGAAACATCTAGATATAAACTGGGCATGAAAATCTCGAAGAGGAAAAAAAAATTGAACTATGAGTTACAATGTAACCTATACTTTTCATTAGCTTCTATTCTAACAAGTGAACAAGCATGTATGATTGCCAGTGAAACTTACGGTCCCTCATTGATCGTACTCCTCCATGGAAGATATATTACGTGCAACTGCCAAAGAATTGTGTCGTTGGTTGGATTCTGGTGTTTAGTGCGTATCCTTATGAGGGTGATCGCGTCGTCAGAATGTGAATTGCTTTGCAAAACAGTTCACGTATCTTAATTCCTTACTTTGTGGAATCCCCACTCGTAATCGAAGCGAAAAAAAATACAGTTTATTTTTTGGAAATCGTTTCTAAATGCATTGCATCACGGAATCGACTTCTTTCTCTTTAAACTATAATATAACATTTTCATTCTATATCATTTCTCATTTTGCTATTCGTGTAATAATATATTCAATTCGATTTCACTTGAAATTCCTCTACATCGATATTAAACACCGCCAAAAAATCCATCCAGACTTTTTGATTTTCAGATAACCTATCTGTATCTCCTTTAACTTCCACCAACTTCACCTTTTTTTCTTCGTACTTCCAAATACATAAATCCGGTACACCGCCACGATGCGCCCAATACGTTTGCGCAAATAACCGACAGATATTTGATAACGCTGACCCGCCCATACACTTTTGAACCAAAAATATCCAAATTAAAAATAAATCAGATAAAAATCTCCTCAGTAATAAAACCTCACTAATCTCCAATATATCCTGCTTCTCAAACCGTTTCCAATTTACACCAGTGCAAAATGTATTTAAAGGTCGATGGGTATCATCTATACGTGTGATAATTTGTGTAAACCCACCTGATTCGATTTCGTCTAATCGAGATTCGATTTCTTTGGATCGTGAATCGAAGAAGAATTCTGTGCCCAGATCTAATGGTGCAGCTTTAAAAAGAGGAAAAGTGAATAAAGCTTATGTTAGAGGTGTGAAGTATCACAAATGATGTTGTTCCGAACATTGATATGGGGATGCGAATACACCAGGTACGGAAGATGAGAATAATATGTCAATGAATAGCATTCCAAACTAAAAGGAAAAAAAAAAAAGATCAACGAAAGCCAAGTCATTTCGTAAAGACAAATCAAAACGCACCAGTGTAGTAATTATACTATTTTCAGAATGAAATCCTTTCCAACCATCCCTTCTATAATGTTGTAAAACTAATTCCTCAACTCCAACCGGTTCATTGTTTTCTCCTTCCCACATTGCTTTATAGTTCTTTTCGCTAAATACTTTTTTTGCTTTAAAAAAAAAGAATATTGATTAATAATCATTAAATAAAATGGAAAGAAAAGAATCGGTGAATAAACCTGAAACTTTTACTGTATCGAATTTAGAGGGTGTTAACCAATTCAACGTCAAAACATCACGTTTCTTTAAATCTTTCTTTAATCGTCGTAACCGTTTTTGAATCGACCTCTCATGAGCTGAAAATTTTTTTAAACAAATAAAAAAATTAATCGCTTTATATGTTTCAAAGGTTGGGGACATACCTGTTTGTACAAATGGATCTCGAAGTGCTTCTAAACCGATTTCCCAGGCACGTTCTTTTTCGATGTAATTATGCAATACAAGCGCGAACTGATCGTACCAGAAGCCTCGATTAGCTGAAAAAATAAAATACGTTTTTAAATTTATGAACGGTAAGGTGGTGGTGATGGTGTGTTTCTTTACATCTACAGTACAATCGCTGGGAAATCAATTTTTCCAAAATTTCAGCTTCCTTTTGATACTCGTGCGCAGAGTGAAGGTATTCGATAGAGTGATGCAAAATTCTCGTCAACACCCATCCTTAAAAAAAACACACACACCATAAGAAACCAAACCGATAATATAAAACCAATTTCATTTCTACGAATATAAATACCTGGTGTAAATACTTGTAACCATGAAACTCCAGAAACGTGACCATCAGAACTACTCACAACAGTTTCCCATTGCGCAAGACATTGTTCAAATAACAGCATCGTTTCAGATTTATCTTCGGCGTCTCTCGCAATTACAACGTCACGTTCAAGCTTTAAGAGTCGGACATACTCGTCGAATATTTCTTTGGTGGGCCACGTTAGATCGATTCGGTAGACTTCGTAATCAGGGAATTTTCGCGGATCTTTGCGGAGGTTTGTGAGGATTGAGTTTGTCATAAATTGGTCTCTGTCTGCGTTAATTTAATAAGAATTTTTGAAAAACAAGAGAAGTTTAATGACGAACCAGGCCAGTTCATTGTTCTGTTGTATACAATGAAAAGTCGATGAAATAAATCGCGGATGGTTTCGTTTAGGATTATTACGGGACCGATTAGACGTTTGATTTCGGAGAGCAGTCGGTCAGATCCAACGTTATTTTCTTTATGTTTTAAGTTTGAAAATGAGAGGGTAGATTGTGATGTAACATTTGTTTGCAAATCAAGCCGTATCTCGGAAACCTTTCCGGTATAGAGAATTTACGGGTTCTATAGCACATGAAGATAGAAATACCTTCTTCTTGGATAGATAGGGTATTTTTCGATTTTTCGCGAACTCCATCAATTCGTCTTTTGTAAGGATGTCCAACCACTCTGACAAGGAATCCGGTCCAAAATTTTTTGCAAAGCGTAATTTTTCGCTACACAACTCTGTACATGCGTCAGAAATCGAATTTGTTTCCGACTTCCATTTAATCTTTGATAGACGAATAAACTTGAACGATCTCTTTAAATAAAAAAGTAAATAAACCGCAAGCAGCGCCGAAATAAATTACACTTTGATTACATTTAAAAGCCGGATAAAAAGTTCCTGAGCTGACGGTGACATTGATAAATAAAGATGGAACGTTTCAATTTCCGACTCGGTAAACAAATGTTTCTCTGATTCCAGCACAGTGGCGATAAACATTTGCATCTGCTCAAGATAGCTCTTGCGATTGTCATTATAGAATAACTCTTCTTGGTGGTCTTCGTCCAGTTCGGTCTCGGTGTCGGCGATTGGCGATTCAGGAATTGAACGAGGAAGTTCATCTTCAGGGTCAGAATCCACGACAATGACGTTATATTCATCCGCGATGAAAGATGACGAGGACACTGAAGCTTTAAATGAAGCAGGAGGACGAGTAAAAACAAAAGAATGATGCAAGCGAGAGTTAACTCACGGGAAGGGGGTGATGGTAGTTTGGAGAAATACGCGAGGATGGAGGGCGGGTCTGAGGCAGCGCCTTTGTTCTTCTTGGTGGCTGTGTGCGTCGAGCTGGTCCGTCGCCTTTTGGCTTCACTCATTCTTCAAAAGGCGGCTGGATTGTTGACATCCATCGTGTTGGACTGGCAAATGGCGAAACAAGTCTACATTGGTACGCTCTCTTTCTCCTCCCAAAATTGCATTTTAATCTTTGCTTTTTAGTCGCTGCAAAACGAACTGTACGTTGACTAATAACCTGTTATGTTTAAATTCCTTAATTTATCCTCTTCAATTAGCCCTTTGGAGCTTTCAACGGAAAACTCAAATCCTTCTCTGCTACCCATCTCGGTGGTCTTGCCTCAAAAGCCGCTATCGCTCAGCTCCCCTCTGACACAAAAATTGATTCCGTGATATACGGCAACGTTCTCCAAACTTCTTCCGGTACCCAACAACCCATCTTTCACATTATAAATCCTCTAAAAATAACCTTTTATTTAGATGCTGCGTATTTGAGTCGACATGTCGGTCACAGAGCCGGACTGGATATCACTTCATCTGCACTCACAATCAATCGACTCTGTGGATCAGGTTTCCAAGCCGTGATCAACGCCGCCCAAGAAATAATTACCGGTGAAGCGAACGTAGTTTTAGCCGGTGGAACGGAAAATATGAGTCAAGCTCCGTTTGCTTTACGTGGTATTCGTGAGGGGATTAAATATGGCCAAGAGTAAAAATTACATATGATCTCTTTTTTATGCTAATTTATTAACACGGTTTTGTTTCTCTTTTTTTAGTCAGAAATTGGAGGATACGCTTGCTAATGCGTTGATTGATCAATATCCAACCCATACACCAATGGGAATCACTGCCGAGAATCTAGGAAAGAAATACGGGATCACTAGACAACAAGTTGACGAATACGCCCTACTCTCTCAAAAACGTTGGAATTCTGGTATTTTATTTTATCCTCTCGCATCGTATAATTTTTTGCCGCTTTTGACTCAACCTTTGTTTTTTTCTCAGCTAACGAAGCAGGATACTTCAAAACCGAAATCACACCAATAGAAATAAGATCAAAAAAAGGAACCGAGACGTTTTCCGTTGACGAACACCCACGACCAAACACAACAATTGAAGCACTGTCAAAACTTTCACCCGTTTTTATTAAAGATACCGGATTGGTCACCGCTGGAAACGCATCGGGAATCTCGGATGGCGCCGCGAGTTTAGTTGTCGCCGGTGAAGACGCCGTAAAGAAATTCAAGTTGACACCATTAGCTCGAATCGTTAGTTGGGCTTATATCGGTGTTGAACCTACAATCATGGGTACATATTTTACATTGCAAAATGAATGAATCCGAAATTTGTATTTTTACTCTTTGTTTTAGGTATTGGTCCGGTCCCAGCAATTCAAAAAGCACTCACCCGAGCAGGACTAAAATTATCGGACATGGATCGAATCGAAGTCAACGAAGCATTCGCTGTGCAATACCTCGCCGTAGAAAAAGAACTGGGATTAAACCGCGATATCACAAACGTTAACGGTGGTGCGATTGCTCTGGGACATCCGTTGGGTGCTTCGGGAGCGAGAATTTTAGCGCATTTGGTTTCAGAGTTGCATAGGATTAAGGGGAGGTTTGCGATTGGGTCTGCTTGTATTGGTGGTGGACAGGGGATTGCGGTGGTTTTGGAAAGAAGTTGAATAAAAATACCTGTTTTTTTTCTTGAAAACTTTTTTACTTGCTGTGTTTTTAAATTTTTAATTTTACACGTTTTATCAATCACAAGTGTGATCAATTGTGTCGACATTTGGCAAATTGATAAACCATTCCACACTTAACCATCTCAACCAGCAACGGCGTTGATTCGCGGAATGATTTCGTCGTTCAAACTCTCAAATCATACACCTGAACATACCTTCGAACTAAATCCAACAGTCTGTTGGATGGTTGTTTTTGGCGGTAAATTTCTTCTGGCGATTGTGCTAATGAGGCGGTTGTGAATATTTCACAGGCACAATCCACAACTGAAGTGTACTTTCAACTTCGAGCGGTTTTGGCGCCACAGAATCACTTGACCAAACATCCCCGTCGAAACTATTGCCTTAATAATTACCAGGCATCACAGAATAATAAATCAAAGAGGGAAAGAGGATAACCCCAGGCCTTACAAAGTAAAGCGGGGACATTGGCCTCAAAAACATGGCGTGGGTGGTTAAAGGAGGACTTTCGCCATCCTTTTCCACTACACAATCCTTGACTTTTTTTTCAAAAATCAAAACTGTCAAAATTACGCGTTTTGGAATCATTCTTAAGCTCCGTGAAAGTGGCTTTTGCGGCGTAAATTGTGGCTTTTTTGGCGCTGTTTTTGGAATCAAAAGATTTCTTGGCTCTTATGCAGACTATATCGTTTTCGATCTGGTTTATATATGTACGTACTTAATTTATGTGGATAAACCCATGATTGTTATGGATTTTTTTTACCTTGCGTTGACCACAATACATATTTTTTTCTATCGGATTCATCACTGCACAAAAGACATTTGAAAAAAAACAAACTGTATTTGCAGTACACTAGTATAAAATAAAACCTGGTGGTTTTGAGACAATCGGTACAGAAATGATTTTATCACATCCCAGGTCGCTATCAAATTCACACAAGGCTAAAGAATTTTCTTTATATAGCTGTATATTCATGTAAATTCGCCAGAATTATCCTTGGCAAATCTATTTCGGATCATGTGATTGAATGACACGTTGTCAACGAGCAGTCAAAATCATGGACGAAAAAGAATACGACAAGAATCCACCAGCAATAATTATAACCGTCGTCATAATATCAGTTATATATTTCGTATTACCCGCTATCATCAGTGTTTATGCTTTGATTTCAATCGCAAATGGATTAAGGGTTGATGGTGATTTTAATGTTCAGGAACTGGAGTCAATTAAACCGGAAATTGAGGAAGGGAAACACATTACGACGAAATTAGAGAATAATGGAGATTTAGATGTTGCATCGAAAGCGAAAAATCTGGAGTTTATACCACCACGAAAGATTAATGTTGTCCCACAAAATCAAGATGTAGTTGTAAATATCGAAGAAGATCTACAGTATATTGAAAATACCGAATTAAATAGATCCGAATTAAATGAAATAATTCCTGCATCGGTTGATATCGATTCTCCTCAGACTGAATCTGCACGAATTGAAGATCATGGAAAAATTGAACCCGCTGACGATGATTCAAACATTCAAAGTTGCTCCGAAATCAAAAATACCCCAACTGCCAGTACCATACTTTACAGTCCTCTGCAAGCGATGTATAAATCAGCATCAAACATAGTCGAAAAAATGGGATTTTCAGGTACATCGGTAAACTTTATTCCATCCCCTTATCGAGCAGAAAGCAGTAGAAGCAGCACTCTCTCGATAAACCAAGTTTTATCACCACCTAGCGAATCATCGAGATGGTCAATTAATCGCGATGGAACGCTAAAAAGTAAAAATGCAATCAATAGCGAGATTTTTGAAATTCGGAATAAACCGGTTAGGGTGGTGGGTGTGAGTAGCGGACAAGTGAAAGAAGAGAGCGTAATCCCAGAGATGGAAGTTCTGGAAGATTTGGAAAACGAATCGGAAACAGGTGATACTGACAGAGGGTCTGAAATATATCCAAAAGACGCATATCCGGATGCTAAAGTAACGGATTTAAGCATAGAGAATGTCGAAGAACTTGAAAACTTGGATGAAGATGAAGTAAGATTCGAAGTTGACCACTCGGCACAAATCAGTACAACCAATTCAGTTGTTTTCGAAAATATCCCAATTAGAAGTCGCAAGCAGTATTTAAAATCATACACTGAACCACCAGTGCGGAAATCAGGTGCATGGGTGAGCGTCAGAAATCAATCAGTTGCCTCGGAATCTCCTTCAGAGTCAAATAGCAACATTACCGGATTATCAACGCAGATTTCAACCTCCGTTCCTTTACAATCGGATCTTTACATTAACGCAAGTCGAAGTACATTTGAATTTGACCAAAATCAAAATCTAGATTCAGAGTTTGGGTCAGAGCCCATTAACTTGCCGTTACGAAATCCTTTACTTGGTTCAAAAATATACAGGAATTCATTATCGATGGCGGTAATTGCTGCAACGTCACCAACTAACAGAAAAACTTTAATAAGTCTTAACGAAGACGATGAAAATCAAATTGAGGTTATTACTGTTGAATTGCATCCCTCTGCAAAGAGCAAAATCTCCACCCCAATGACGACACCGATTCCGTCAACTGAGAATATTCCCGAACCACAGCCTATCAGTGATGAGGTTGTAAATAATATTACGGAAGAAGAGGAACTCGTTGTGGATGTGGAGAAACCAATTTCGACGGAAGATGTCATTCCTTTGCAGCCAAACAAAAACGCAGATTCAACAGACAGATCTCAGCATCAAGCAGAAAATATTCATACAACTCATATTGAAATTAAACCAGCGGCCGATGCTGTGGACAATATTGATAAGATCACAGAAAAATCAACAACGGAAGATTCCGCATTCATAGCTACACCCTTAACAGTGAAAGAATCCACAGATCTGAAAACATCAGTAAAACCTCCAATTGCAGCTTCGACTGAAGATATATCCCGAGCGTTCCCTTCAATTCCGAAACTATCTGTTTCTTTTTCAGGAATCAGATATCCTAGTAAATGGTTTTCTAAGAATCGATCGTGTATGCAAAAGTTGAAGGAAAATTTTTCAAAAAAGCTTCAGAAACAGCATTCAAATGTTTTGCTACATGGTGTCAGCGGTCATATTGAGGTTTGTTTTTTAGATTTTTTTGCTAGAAAAAAAATTAATTGAGAGCATAACTTCCATTTCCAAGCCAGGGTGTTTTTGCGCGATTACTGGAAATAGAGGTGACTTCAATTTTTTATTTTAATTTCCCGGTATCTTTATTGACTCGATTTTATATGAGCAGGGTGAGAAATAAAGATTTGTAAATCGACAACTCTAACTAAATCATCCAGCTCTCGACTAGCATTCCTAAAAATTCTTGAAGGAAAGATGGACCCAAATTTATTTTCTGGAAAAGTATACATAAATGGAAAGTTGAGAGACACCAACTCAAATAGTCACATGGGATATTTTTCTGCCGTGCAAATGGAATTACATTGGAACGCATTGAATGTATACGAAACAATGATTTTTGCAGCTGAATTTAAAATTCCTCGAAATATGATGTCTTCTGAAGATAAAAGATCTCGGGTTAGATAATTAACATAATTGATTTTTTATTTCAACTAGAGTTTTATCGTTTTGAAAAGGTAAAGAAAACGTTGAAGGATTTTGATTTGCTGATATTGGCAAAAAAAAAAATCCGTGAATTGAACTATGAGGAAAAGCGTCGTTTACTCATAGCATCAGAATTGATTAATTTACCAAGTACTAATCTTCAAAGTGTCTCTTTAATAACATCTCTGATATTTTTTTGAATTAGGTATCATTTGCCTCGAAGAACCATTTTTCGGTTTGGTAAAACCCTATCACAAATGAACGCAGTTGCAATTTTAATCGAATGTTGATTTTCTTTCCAGGATTCCGAAGAGTCTCTAAAACTTGCGCAAATTCTAAAGAAACTA
The DNA here is from genome assembly GCA_027600645.1 of Nowakowskiella sp. JEL0407. NCBI lineage: Eukaryota > Fungi > Chytridiomycota > Chytridiomycetes > Cladochytriales > Nowakowskiellaceae > Nowakowskiella > Nowakowskiella sp. JEL0407. The sequence goes on from JADGJK010000004.1 coordinate 59,650, forward strand.
ACAAAGAATTCAAAACATACTCTAATATTCACGGCAGAAACAATCTCCAACGAAATTTTCGAATTGATCGACAAAATTATGTTGTTGTCGTTGCCTGGGCTATGCTATTTTGGTCCAACTTCTGCATTAGATTCCTATTTCGCGGAAATTGGGATTCCTGTACCGGAAAACAGCAAATTTGCTGAATTTATAAACAAAATTGATTTCGAACAATTATTTCCACAACAAGTTCGAACTGAAGTGATAGAAGTGAGACCGTATGAGACATCATTTTCAAATAGCGATATTTTGAAGAGTTCAGCTATGGAACCACTCGAGCAGTCTGAATCTGCTGTGAAAGCTTTACCAACGAAAAGAGGAATACTGAAACAAAAATCGGATTATGTTGGAGAGGAAAAGTTCACCAATGAAATTGAAAAGAGTGAAAATTTCATCGCAAGCAACTTTATGGAAAATAATATCGTGACTGGACAAGATCAAAGCAGAGTTCAAGAAAACCTGGAATTGGAAAAAGAAACTGAATCCATCTCAAATCCGAAAACGGACTTCAAATCAAAAACCATTTTAAGTGAACCTTCCCAGGCATACCATGTATCTGATGTTGACGAAGAATTTGAGGATATAGAAATAGACGAAAAACAATTTTTCAACCAATTCGAATCGAATTCTGATTTGGACGAACAAGAGAATAAAGACAATCAATCCGGCCAAGGATTAAAACGACCTACTTCTGCAGAAGCATTAAAACTTCCTCCAATTGAGTCAAAGTTTCAAGGATTAGTGGCAAATGTAAGCCCGACACCAAAGAGAAGATCTAAATCTGCGCGAGTGACAAGAAGCTCACACAGCAATCCAGCGAGGTCAAACTCTGATTTGATGGTGGTTGGTAAAAAAGTGACAACGAATTTGGATAATAAGAGTAGAAAGAATCGAAGTATGGATGAATACCTAAATTCGATACGGAAGCAAAACGAAAGTGATCAGGAACCTAGATTTGCAACTTCTACGCAAAATCCAAACGAAGGCTCTCAACTAGAAGCCGGAACCGTAGTTCCTAATAAAACAAAACGACTCCGATTTGCCTCCGATACGATTGCAAAAGATTCTCTAATTGAAATAATTCTACCAGTAGAAACAAAAATTGGCGAGTATCTTGTTGAGAAATATCTCACGTCCAATATAAGGAACGAGAACCTGCAAGAAATGGAATTAATGATTCGAGATGCCGCACAGCTCCACTATGACGAAAATTCAAACGGATTTATAAGTGTAGGTAGGAGACAAAAGCGAAGAAATTCTTTACAGCAGCGACGCGCTGCAAGGTGGAATGGAAGAAAATGTGGTGTGCTTTTCTGGAAAAAGGTATGTTGGAGCTTTTTTTTTATTCACAAATTAAGACTAAAATTTTACACAATAGCACACCAATTACCCCAATTACACCTGGTCCGAAGTTTGGACACTTTTAAAACGGTCCCATATTATTCGATTAAGAAAGAAACTTCGGATTGTGAAATGGATATCGATTCTCTTTGGATTCTTAATATGCAGTCTGGTTTCATTTTGGATCGTGGCTTCTTCCAGAAATTATTTATCGGATAATCCAGTTCAACAGCAAATAGTGTCGGGTACATGGAGATATTTTTTTCTGGTTTTACTTATTGCCTTGAGCGTTGTACATTTTGAGTCTGTTTATTCCGGTAATAGATCAGAACGTATGGTTAGCTCTCATTAACATTTTCAAATCTAGAATCAGTGGAAAACCGCTTCTTCAAATGCGAGCATCAAAACGGAAAGTTTTCAAAACTATCAAAACATTTATTCTGGATAATCGACTACAACTCCTCAATATCACTGCGCTTACTAGTCATTTCCCCGATTGTTTATTTTCTTGGTGGTCAAACCCCCAATGCACCACAATACTTTATTTTTGCGATAATATTTGGGCACACCGATGCGGTTTTAGCAGCTTTATGTGTCCTGATATCAAACTTATCGTGCGGAATAAAAGCAAAATTGCTTGTGTATGTCATCGTTGTTGGAATTTTTTTTGTGTTGTTTGGAGTATTTATGGAAACGGTGAACGTTCCTAATTATATGCTGTGGATAAATAGATTTAATTGGTAAGCATGAAAGAAATTCAGTAACATTTTAATTTACAATTGAACTAATGATCTCGTGAAAGTTTCAAATACAGCATGGATGCGTTTTACATTAACAAATATTCTGGAAAATATGATGATTTACTTCAAATACCGATTCTGCAATATTATTTTCGGATAGATGAAAATCTGAATAAGTGGTTTAATATTTTAATTCTATTTTTATTTTCGTTTATGATGTATTTATTTTCTTTTGGACTTTGTTTGATTCAAAATGATCCCCAAGATGCAATTATATAGCTAACAATCTTAATTAATAATATTAATATTATATATCAACAACGATTCCTGGTGCTTGAAATCTGAAAATTTTCGCTTCAAGCAACCAGCATTCTGACGTGTCCACCTCCACGAACCTCTTTGATCCTTCCCAAATGCCGCAAGATCGCAAACAACGCCCTGCCAACGTTATCCATCTTAAACCCGGAATCTTTGACATCAGATTCGGTGATGAAAGGTTTGCCCGCTGTTTCCTCCGTTTCACATTGTTTGTGAGCCCACAATCGATCCTTTTGTTCCCTGGTAAGTTTCAGTGAAGATGTGTGGATCATCGTGTACATGTCTTGGTAGATCCCGTTCACAAGTTCAAGTGCACTGTTCAACTTCTCTAGTGTAGCTCTGCCGACTATAGAAATAAAGAATTGATTTAACAGTAAACTGATAAAGAACAAAATAAGCAAACCAAGATATTTTGGTAATGAATTGAATTCATCCACCGACAACGCTTCAATCCTTGGCGCCCCACCACCCCGTTTAACATTCTCATGATTACTCTTCTTCGCCGTTACTTCAGTCTCCCTTTTCTCTGCTGCTTTCACCATAGTCTCATTTTCTTCAATTTCTTCCCGCAAAGACTCCGGAACATTCCGCAGAGCATGCTCAACGGACATCTTTACATGTTTTAATCGCGGAATAACCACATTCTTCGAATGTTGTAACTGTTTTTCTTGTACTAACAGAGAATTTCGTATTGAGACTGCGCGAGTTTCGAGAGCGTCGATGTTTGATATAAGGTTGTTGTATTCTTGCGTCTGAAGTTTGTATTGCGAATGAAGATGGAGAAGAGATTGCAGGCTTTCGATGCGTTCGTTGAAGGATTCAAACAATGTCTCCATTTTTATTTCGCCCAGGCACAAATCTTGACAGATTTCGTGAAATGGGCATTTTTTAGAATTCCCGAAATAGACTTGAAGATCCGCGAATATCTTGAAACAAAAAGATTTAATTCGACTTTATTCCGCGTCAAAATTCTTTGCTGCCGAACTGGCTGACAGTCGTTACTCTTACTATCACTGTCTAAACGATCCCAAAAAATCGAAAGGTTCCGTACTTTATCCGCCGATCCAATTATCTCTGAAATTATTCGCCTTTACACCAAAGAACTCCGTTAAGTCAAAATCGACAATCAAAACTTTCTCGATAGATCCTTTCGCACCATTACGTTTTCCAAGTTGAAGTCTTTGCACTCTACTTGGATTGATTACCACTTTTTTCTTAGGCTTGCTGACTACATTAATCTATTCGACACTTTGGAAAACTTGCAGTTCGATCACGTAATTGTGGACGGTGAATGGTCAGTGCGTGATATGAACTTTCCCGCCGTCTCTCGTGAAATGGCGAGCAAATTCGAATCGAGCGTTGCGCGGCAAACTTCTCTGAAAACCTTTTAATTTATTAGAATTGACGACGAAATTCTGCTCAGCTTCGTCAATATCTTTAAAGCGATTTTTAAAGGCCTCAAAGTTGTAAGAATCTCAAATATCAGCCGTTGTATGCGCTAATGCGGCGGGTGCGATCGCAGACGTTCTCGGAAGCTGTCCGAATATTTGCAATTTGCACTTGTGCTTGCTTCAGGGCGAGGATCAGGATATGATATTTCGAAAAGTCTCAAGCGGGTTGTCTAAGACTGCATTATGCGTGGTTGAAAAATCAATCCAGTATGTACGAATTACTGGAATCATTGACTCCGAATAAAATTCGCAAATCGGTTCTCAACCGCTTTGTCAGAAGAAACTCGGATTGCAATTTAGATGGTCTTCAAGAAGCAAAGATGCTCATCAAACTAATTGATATCGAAAATCTTGACTTTATCGACATTTTATACTGCGAAGATACGGTTCAATTCCGCTCATTCTGCGAAGCGCTTGGTAAATGTCAACAGATTCGTGAATTGCCTACCCTCGAGTTGCATTCCGGCAACATTGAACCGCTCTTGAACATGTTGGGGACAAATAAATCGATCGAAAGTTTAAGTCTGGCCGTTTTCAACCTCAGCGATAGCGACATTGGACGATTTTGCGAAATTTTCAGCACCAAAACGTTGGTCACCCAAGTTTCACTTGTCGTCGAGAAGTGGATTAACCTTGAACATTTGCTGACAATTCCAAACTAACCGAAACTTCGTGAAATAGGGTTTGAAACCTTGTGTAATCACCGTAGTGATCGATACTAAGTTTGTCCCAAGTTTGAGGAACAATCCATCTCGATTTTGAAAATTATCATTGCGATATGCTCGAGCCAATCTTGAATTCAGAAAATTACGTTGTACACATATACGACGCGAATATTCATTATGATTTGATTGAGAAGATTATCGGTTTGGGATTCACCATCAAATTCGACGACTTTGAGCGACATCGTTTCGTTCGAATCGTACGTCAAGGAAAACTTGATGTTAAATTGGTCTTGTTAAATGCTCCGAACGTTCCGCTGGCTGAACTTAATGAAGAACGAGATTCTTTGGCTAAAGGACCACATTAAAACATTTTTCCCTTCAAGTTCTTTTTTACAATTTGTTTGGTTACCTTTTATAAAGTGCCGAATACGAATCCTACTACAATTAAAATCTCTTAAAAAAATAAAGTAATGACATAGAAGTTGAAGTATATATGATAAATGCAAAACATGAAAATAACTGGATTTGCAGAAGGTCAAAACGGGATTATTTCAATTTGTTTACTCACACATATTGCAGTTCACTTTCTTCTATCATCTTCATCAACCGCGCTTCAGATTCTCCAACTATCAATAGCTCTCACCTCGCGTGTCCATACCACTGCTTGGCTCATCTGAAATGGTGTCACAGGGTATGATGAACATAATCTTTCCATGCAATTTACCATGCATATCAGTGGAAAAAAGCATCGGATTGATATAGAAAATAATTAATTTTACGTCATTGTATGTTTCCGAAGTGTGCAAGGCTGAGTCTTGTCAAAAACAAAGTCTACCAATGACTCAAAAATTCAGAACTCTGGGATTTAAAGGATACGCTGTAAACAAAGAAACGAATTATCATAAGAATTAAGTATAACTTACGTATTCGAAATTTACTTTTGCATTTAGGTAGAATACAGCCCGTTCTTTGAAGATCGATTGGCATGTGCGTCAGCAGCGAATTACGGAATAGTAGGAAACGGCAAATTATGGATATTAAATACGAATCTGCAAGGGATTAATTTGGAGCGAATGTGAGATATTGAATTTTGTGAAGTTTTGTACAATGGATTTCATTGAAATTGAATAGGTATGATACGCAGGATGGGTTGTTTGATTGTGCGTGGAGTGAAGTACATGAGAACCAAATTGTTACTGGGAGTGGGGATGGGAGTATAAAGTTGTGGGATATCACACTTGCAGTAAGAACTTCTGAATTACTTCTCGATTGGGCTGTGAAGCAATCGTTTTATCACTCAGGATTTTCCCATACGGAATTGGCATGAACATCAGAGAGAAGTGTTTTCCGTTAACTGGAATTTAGTAAAGAAAGACACATTTATTTCCGGATCTTGGGACTTTTCCATAAAACTAGTAAATCACTTTCATACCCGATAATCAAAATAATTTATCAATTTTTCTTTCATACACAGTGGAATCCCGAATTTCCGCGATCACTTCAAACCTGGAAAGAACACACAGGTTGCGTATACGCCGCTTCGTGGTGCCCTACACTTCCCGATACCTTTGCATCAGCATCAAGCGACCAACTAATAAAAGTCTGGGATACCCGGTCCCCGAAATCATCATTATCAGTTCACGCTCATACAAACGAAATTTTGTCACTTGATTGGAATAAGTATTTGGAACATACCGTGTGTACAGGGAGTGTGGATAATTCGGTGAAAATGTTTGATTTGAGGAATTCTAGTCAGCCCGTGCGGACGTTTGTGGGACATGAGTTTGCTGTGCGAAGAGTGAAGTGTTCACCGCATGATGGGAATGTGGTTGGGTCGGTCAGTTATGATATGACGTTTAAAGCGTGGAATTTGAATTCGGCCGCGGAAGGTTGTGTGTTTACGTTTGGGGAGTATTCAGAGTTTGTAATGGGGCTGGACTTTAGTTTGTACAAACCGGGTGAAGTTGCCACTTGCTCCTGGGATGAAAGTGTTCAGATTTTAAGAATATGATGGAGTGGGGTACAGCGAAATAGGTCTAAATTCTAAATATTATTTATATTTATATATATATCTACCTATATTTAAAGAAATGAGATTTGGGAATCCTTTTTGTGGATACTTTGAATCCGCAACTTTAATCGATTTTAATACTCGAGTATATCCTTCGTACAAAGTAGAAACATGCCGCAAATCCGATGGTGCCCTGATTAAGGAAATGATATTAATAAAGAAAAAGATAACTAGATCAAATCGCGCTGTACCGTTAAAATGAAGAAGATCAAACACATAATGAAGGTCCATCCAAAGAACAAGATCGCGGAAGCCAACGTCGTGATCTTTAACTTGGTAAAGAAATAAAACGTTCCGTATAAAAACATATAAAACGAGGATGCGCCGCTGGTTAAGAATGCTCTCCACCACCAATGATAGTCCTATAGCAAAGAGTAAATGAATACCATGTGAAACGTTCAACCCGAGATAAATGCATACCTCTGCGCATAAATGGAAATAGCACAATAGAATGGTGACTTCAGAGCAAGTGATTACTAATATCGAAAACACTAAAAACAAGAATCCGAATACGTACTGGGAAATCAACGCTCGTGAGTGTTGCAAAAATAAAAGAAAAAGTAAGCTTACATAAATTCGATTAAACCATATGCTATTCATGATAAAGTATAGCTCGATAAATATTACTCCAAACGGTAAAATTCCACCAATTAATATTGATGGCCATGGTTTAAGATAGTATGGCTATTTGACAAATAAAAGATATTACTCAGAGCATCGCAAACTATAAACGTTTCATACTTGATCGGGAACTTGCCGTGGTATCTGATTCGTTCTAACTGGATGCTCAATTTTCTGCAAGTTTACGAGATTACCGGTAAAAAATATTAGTGAAAAAAAAAAAAAAGTCTCATAATAAACTTACTGCTTTTTTGAACCCAAAGTACGCTCCAACCAAACATAATGGAGCAGATATCAAAAACCACATCACAATCAACGCAAACATCGTTCCAAACGGTACCGCGCCGGAAGAATTTGATCCCACCAAGAAAAAGTTCAAAATGACAAACACCGCAAATATAGTTCTGTGAATCACAAAATCAAATATTAAATTATCAAACAACACAGTAGAGATGAAAACGATAATGTGACTTACCCTGGAACCATAAACGCTGTCAGCAGTACATTTTTGCGCCAGGCTTCACCGCCAAACATCTTATACATTCTCGCCGAATAGTATCCGGCACCACTTCCAAAACACACATAAAATACCAACATTACAGTTGTCAAAGAACCTCTACTGGACGGCGAAACGAATCCCAAAACCGCAATAACTATAAAAATCGGAAAGAAATGAATCCAAACTCCCATCCTCGAAAACGGAACTCAAAATCACCTACTTAAAGTAACACCAGCCATCATTAATATCTGCGCTCCACTTCCAATCAAAACACTCAACAACATGGGCCGCGAAGGCGCGCGAAACACATCACCATGTACCAACTTCCAGCCAAAATCAAGTTCTTCACCATCATCAACTTCCTCGTCGAGTTTGTTATACCGTGCGATATCTCTGTGTAATGTGCGGAACAGAATCATGGCTACCATCCCGGATAAGAATAATACAATGATTACAGAGTTTATCAAAGAGAACCAGTGGATTTTGGGGTCGAGAACGTATAGATAGTTGTCCCATCGTGTACCCCAAGGGGTTTTTGATTCCTAATTGAACGTTAAGAAAATAATTAAATGGTGAGATGAGAAGAAAAAAAAGGATTTGCCTTCCATTCGATATTGTATGAGTACTGTACAATATTGTCTTGCTTTTCATCAAGATAGAAATGTTCATATGCGGCTTCTTCGTCTCCATTATCAGGAACATCTGGTGGAATACACGAATTCGCTCTGTCGAGATGCTTTATACTGAACGGCCACACCAAAACACCCACAACGCGATAAATGTCGCCTTCTTTGTGATACTGAATAACGAATACGTAATGATTATGTAAATATGGTTTATTTTCCTAAGAAAGTACAACTTTAGTTACTATTCGTGTTTGAAAGTTGAATAAATTGAATTAGATTTTTTTACTTTTCCAACGTTTCCAAGTTCAAATCCGATACTATAAAATCGTTGTTTTGTTGAAAGATCTATTTTCTCTTTAGCTACAGGCAATCCATCCACAACCCTAAATTCAGAATATAAACAAATAAATTCTAAAAACATTTTCCAACCAAATTACCAATTCATCATATACTGATCCCTAATCGCCTGATTTAAAACCTCCGCATCTCTCTTATACACCGTCGCATTACACAAAACCTTACAAGATTCATCAACACCCATCTTCAACTCAAACGGCGAATCGTATAATCTGTCACCGAATAAAATTGAACCGAGAGATTCGGATTGCGAGCGGAAACCTTTTTCGGGACGACAGAAGTGGAAGTGGTCGTAGTAGTAGTCGTAGGGAATCATTGTTTCGTGGGAAGTTAGTGCGTTGACGAGGAGTTCTACTTTTGAGGAATGCGAGTAGTCGTGCGGGGAGACACCCGGGAGGTAGAAGGCGGAAGAAGGAGCGAGGTAGAGACATGCGATGAGAAAAAGTGGAAAGAGTGCTCTGGACGACAGATCTTTCATTTTGATATGCGGCCTTGCTGTCATTCGCTTCATGTTGTTTATGGCAAAATTGACGATCTCCTAGATTAAAAGTCAGGATCGGAGAAGTTGAAAGTGGATCAGAGCTCTAAATTGTTGAATTGATGCATTCGCACAGAATTCCCGTACATATGCATCAGACAGTGCGTCTTTGCAACTTTAACTTCGTAGTATGCCTCATCATAGTAGGATTGAATATAATAAATCTTCAATGAACATTTTGCTGGCGATTTGTTGAATTCAACACCTTTTCTCTGAATATGACATCATCACAGGCGTTAAGAAATTCACAGGAGTTTCAGCTTCTTTATTCTACATTATGCATAATACAGGGGGGGAAAAGTATCTATTTTAACGCCGATTTGGTTTGTCGTGGTTCGCAGGCACTGATAAAATAATCCATCACTTTTCAAATCAAATAGTTTTGGAAATCTAGTGAGACATTATAATTGGTAACTTGATCGCGTTTGCGATTCCAGAAACCCATGTTCTATCTAATCACCATAGGTTGCTGGGAAGCGGGAAATGATAAATTTTTTGATCGATAAAAAATTTACATTTGACAAGAAACGTGCAAATTTGGAGATAGCTCCTTTTTCTATAAGATTCACATTTGCTTTGTCTCCCACGATTTTTTTTTTCTATCTAAACTTTAACCCAATTATATCCTTTTTATATCTATAAAGTAAGTCACCGACTTTCTCATAAATTCCTTTTCCTAATCAACACATTTCAGACATGGCAGACTTTGACGCAAACACCACAATCGTAACCGTAACCCAATCCGGCATTTCCAACATAACCGAAACAATAACCGTCGTAGAATCCACATCGTCCATAATAACCGAAGCAACACCGTTACTTCCGACCGAAGTGCAACAAACAATTTCCACGGCGCAAAATAAATTCTCATTCTTTAAGCTGTTTAGTTGTTTTGGATTTTGTTCTCCGAGTTCGCAGGTTACGAAAGAGTTGGTTGAGGAGGCTGTTGAACAGGTACAGGATGCTGCAACAGCGGTTGTGAATTCGGTTGTGGAGGAGACGGTTGTTGTGCCGAATGTTGTTGAGGCCGTGAAGGAGATTGAGCAAATTAAGTCGGAACCTGAGATTGTTATCGCCAAGGTTGAAGAAGTAAAAGAAGTTAAAGCGGTCGAAAAGGTTGTCGCGGATATTATTCCTCCTGGAGCGGAAATTGCTAGAGAGTTGGTAAGAGAACCATCGAGTGAGACACGCGAACCGTCTGGGGAAGTCAGTGAAAATGAATCTTCGATATCGTCAAAATCCGGAAGAAATGCGACTCGTAGAATTACACAAAATCTCCGTGAGATTGGTGGAAAACTTCGAAGCACTTTATCCAGACCACGATCGGTTATTATTCCTTAAGCCTCTCTACTTTGCAAACTTTTTCACACGATATACGCTTTTAAAAAGTCATGGTCGTTGTCGTTGTCGCACTTTTTTTCTTTTTTTTTTATTATATTAGTTTTTTCCTTTAGTTTGTAGATCAACATCTATACATTATCAAAGCTGTCATCTTTCATATTTTGATATTGCCCTCGTAGTGTTTTTTTATTCCCCTTCTAATTTTTTTTACTGTCATTTGATAAAAAAACACTATGAGGAAAAATTGACGGCAGTAAATCGGACCTCGTTTTTGCACCAAACTCCGACGGCGACCCAGCTTTTTTTTTCTTTCTTCCATCTTTTTTTCTTTTCCGATTTTTCATATTTTTTCTATCTCTTTTGCTTTGTTGTTGGATTTTAAGATATAGTAATAAAAATATTTTTTAAAAAAAGTTAAAAAACCAAAATTTATGCATGAATATTACAAAAATATCAGATATCAATCGCTCTTGCTAATCCGACGCGGTTATTTCCCTGTTCACGGAATATGTATTAGAAGATACTTATGTGTTGTGAAACAGAAATATACCAAGTCGTAAACCGAATAGTACACTCTCAAAAATACATCTCCAAGAATCCACATAGGAGAACCAGGAAACTATAATTAATGAATCAATTCGTGTACAGCGAGAATAACGTTCCAACCAAGAACTTACATCCATTCCTGCAAATCCAGAAACACAAGTTTCACTTCCACCAAAACCGCTTACTTTCAAAATATACTCTTCGCCTCTCAACGTAAACTTCTTACCACCCAATCGAATATCCAACTCGGGCAACTTGGACACAGTCGCGCAATCAACCGTATACTGCCCATTAAATCCCTTCTTGCCACCAATTTGGTTATTAATTTTTGTCGCTTCAGAAGTCGGTAAAACCAACAACGACGACCCCGTATCAATAATCGCACGACGCGTGGTGATGCCAATATCAGATTTGTTTAGAGTTACAAACTGCATGTCAACTTCCCAGTACGCTTTCTGGGTTACTGGGATCCAATGAATTGGCAGCGTAAAGTGTTCGGGAGATACTCCACCAAAAGTTATGAGGCCACCTGATTGCTCAGTTTTCCCCAGATACACTGAAAACACAGGTTCGGATATCAGATTTTGTTTAATCATTTGATAAACGGGCGGTGGAATTCCACCAACACTGATCCTGTCATACCCGAGTCCCAAGATCCCATCAAATTTACCGACCGCAAACACGAATCCAGGTTCTTTGATTGCTTCACCGAATACTTGGTTGGTGATGTCTAGTCCAGCAATTGAAACAGTGTCGGCGGAAAGTATTCCTTCTACAGATCCTGTTCCGTAACGAAGGGCAAATGATGTACCGTTTTCACGGTATGTTGATGAGAGGGAAGAATCGTATCTGTGGTGTATGAAGCATGCTACGGAGCGACATTTTATTGATGGGATCCACAGATTTGAAGATCCTATTTTGATGTGTAAGTTGAAAATATGATTCAAAAAATTTGTGCGAGTATTTGGTTACCGGTATCAAATACAACAGTAAACTCTTGCGAAGGAGTCCCGATATAAATAGTTCCATAGAACTGGGCGTTTGCGAAATTTGTAAGCGGAAGCGAATGTTCAGGGTTTTTGAAAATAATTTGGTTGTCGTTAATGACGGAGTTTAATAGCGCGTCAGAGTTTAATTGCAGGTTTTTGAATAGCGTGGAAAGGGAGTCTAAATTAAGCGGAAACTTTGATAGTTTGATTCTGGAAATAAAACGGTTTTAGTGATTAAAATAAAAGTAATCCGGAAAAAAAGACAAACTTAGGTAGATTATTCTTTGCGACTAAAGCGCAACTTTTATTGAATGCAGAGATAAACAACAAACAAACAGCGATCCATTTCAACATCTTTGTTCGCCTTTTGAGATTGACATGCCTCCTAAAAAGCGTGCTTCTGAATCTTTGGAACCAACTTCCCCCGTCAGAAGATCGCCCCGTGGCCACCAGCAACAACAACAACTAGCAAAGTCGCCGTCGGTGAAAAAACGCTCTTCCTCGCAATCTTCTGCGAAAATGAAAGAACAAGATTTATTACCCGAAATCTCTCAGGAAGAAGCGAAATTATATGATCGACAGATTCGTTTATGGGGTCTAGATGCACAAGCAAGGTACGCTGATGCCTTTTTCGTTCAACAAGTATCTCACGCAGTTTGAAGAATGAGAGATTCCAAAGTTTTGTTAATCAATGTCGACGCACTGGGAACAGAAATTCTCAAAAACATTGTTTTGGCCGGAATCGGAAACGTTACTGTATTGGATAATAAAGTCGTCACAGAGAAAGATGTATCAACTCAGTTTTTCGTTTCGGCTGAAGATATTGGACAGAATGCAAGTTTTATCATAAGCACGAATTTATTTCTTTACTAACCAGTTTCGGGCTTCTTTAGAGAGCTGAAGCCGCAATTGTGAATGCACAAAAACTGAATCCTTTGGTAAAGATTTCCGCCGTCACATCAAATATCATTGATACACCAGATTCATTCTTTGAGTCATTTCATTTAATTATATTATCCGACGCCACCTTGTCTCTAATGGTATTCTTATCAAAACTTTCAATTAAACTGCTATTCTCATTTTTCCGAAAAGTTACGACTCGACAAGTTATGTGGAGAAAAAAACATCAAATTTTGGGCCACGCGAGTTTCCGGATTCAATGGATTCTTTTTCTGCGATTTGATTTCTCATGAATATACCGAACAGTCACAGTCTCCGTCCGGCGCAGTAACGAAAACTGAGAAACATGTTGATTATGTGTCGTTGGAACACGCTTTGTCGTCGAAATTGTCTGTCAAGGAAGGGATCTCGATAAAGAAGTTGAAGAAGTTGGTTTCGCCTTTGTTTTTTGGGTTTGTGGGGTTATTAAAGTTTGAGATGGAGGCTGGTGTGTGGCCGAAAGAAGACGAGGAGGGATTGAAGAAGGTTGTTTATGAAGTTTGTGAAGGTTATGGGGTTCCTAAGGAACTAGTGGATGATAAATTAATCAGGTTCATATTTGTTGATTGTGATTTGAAATGCTTTATTTAAATCTGTATCTTATGTTATTAGTGCGTTGGCAAAGCAAGCAGCGACAGAATTCACGCCTGTCGCAGCGATTTTGGGCGGTATTGTCGCGCAGGAAGTTTTACGAACTCTATCAGCGAAAGATGCACCGTCGAATAATTTCTTTACGATTGATGTGTTTTCGAGTGAGGGGTCTGTCATGGCGGTTGGAGTTGAACCAGAAGCGAAAAAGGAAGATAAAGGGAAACAGAAAGAAGTTATGAGTATGGACACTGAGGAACAAGACGGAGTATTGATACTTGATTAAAAAGTGCTGTGAAAAATGGATTATTTTATTTGATTATGCAAGAAAAAATGCCATGCTTTAAAAAAAATGATTATAACATTATGATACACATATTAAATGGGTCCCTTTTGCTTAATTCTCAATATCATTTTCATTTCTTTTTCGGAGGCGGTTTCTGGATTCCACCTTTTTCACCGTTAATCGCTGCACGCAAATACACAATCGAACAACAAAACAAACACGCTCCACCGGTACTCGTCGGTGCGTCCAAAAATGCCGCAACAGAGAACGCCAAATAAAGAACGAACCGTAAATATAAATTCTCAGTCACGAATCCGGGTCTGTCGAATGGTATTAACGGATAGTCCATTGCCATGATTAGTAATCCGGTTACGATATTTATTATTGCAATGTAGAGCGTTGGGTACCATATACTGATTACACCCCCGGTTAATATGACTGACAATAAAAATGAGGAATTTTTACTTTTATAATTGTTTGTCTTAATTTCACAGTCGGTACTTACAGAATCCAGCTCCAAGTCCTTGATAACGAGCCCACGGTTGCCAGTTAAATTTTCCCATGTTCAAATTTACGAAATATTGATGATTTGTGTATTGATCAAAAAAAGTTTTAAATTAATTCGTGACAGAATTCCGTATCACGTTGCCGTTCAACATTGTTGTGGCGAATTAATGGTGGCGCAAAGTAATCAAAAACAACCGCTTCCACATTCACTTTAGAGATCCCACTTTCCAACCATTTTTACCTTAAATTTACATATTTCGCGTCTGAAAACCCGCTCTAAAAGCACTTTCCAGACCGATCCCACCCACGACCAATAAGAAAATGACAAGCCACGACGCGTAGCACAAAGCCACACCCCACGAAACTATAAAAACTCACGGAGTTCCCAATTCTTTTTCCATCTTTGCGCAGGAGCACACGACGGCGCTGAAGCACTAGCTGAGCTGTTGTTATTGCTTATTGAAAACTACAATACCAATACCCCTCACTATTCACTTCGGTGAAAGTGGGAATTTTTGGGAAACTTCTTAATTGAAGAAATTTATCATACTAAAAATTAAATTAAAAAAATTGAGTTTGATTGGAATGATTCGATGGAAATTTCGAAAGTTTACCGGGTAGTTTTGGAGGGAGGAGAAGCGGTGAGGAGCCGTCAAAGAAATTTTGACATTCTGTCATGAGTTTGCTGCTCGACAATTCTGTAACTTCTTGTATGATAATTCCTCTGCGACCAACGATCTCGTCTCGATCTTATTTCGTTTTGTATTATCTCTGGTGGTTTGTTAATGTCAGAGTATGGTAGTGAGTGTAGACACTGATGAGTTACTGTTGTGTTTGTGAAATCGAACAGAGCATGCCAGTGATTGCATCATCAAAGGCTATCTTAAATTTATAAATAAATGTGAGAATGATTGTGTTGAATTTCGTTCAACCGTCTTAATCATGCTGTGGTAAATTTCAAAACCGTCATGTTTGTACATGTCTTTGAACAGTGTATGCCCGCGATTGCATCAACAAAGATTACATTGAATTTATAACTAAGTGTGATAATGAAAGCGTTAAATCTCGTTCAGCTGTGTTTTCTCTGTTGATTGCGAGCGTGTCATTTGTATCACCTTCCAAAAAAAAGGCTTTTTTCGAAAAAAAAAAATGGAAGACATTGAAGAGCTTGGAGAATCAGGAAAAAGCGCCATCGAAGCCTCGAATACGCGAAAGCATTTAAATACCGTTGCCATCAAAAAATTCAAAAAATCCTCTATCATAAACGATGAACTTGATTCAAACGATTCCACTCACTTTCTGCCCGGAAAAAGCTCTGTTTACGTAAAGACCTGGTAAAAACACAGATAGATAATCCCTCAGTCCTAAATTTAACCTATCGATACGTTTTTTGTTGATGCAGGGGATGCGGACATAATAATTCCGATGGTGAATACATGGCCGGACTACTGGCAACGCAAGGATACGATATAATATTAGAAGACAGTCGACGTGAATCCGCCGATGTGTGGTTATTGAATTCCTGTGCGGTTAAAGGTCCATCTGAGCAAACGTTCATCAATGACATTCGAAAAGCTAAGGAACGAGGAAAAAAGATTGTTGTTGCTGGGTGTGTACCGCAGGGGAATCAAAAAGGTGCGGAGTGGAAGGGGTTATCGATTGTTGGGGTATGGTGATGTTGTTTTGTTTCGGTTGTTCATATATCGATGTGGTTGGTTTTGTAGGTTCAACAAATTGATCGAGTTATTGAGGTTGTGGAAGAAACTTTGAAAGGAAATATAGTACGATTGTTGAAGGAAAAAAAAGAGGATAAAAAGAAACTCGGTGGAGCCAGTTTAGATTTACCAAAGATTCGAAAGAATCCGTATATCGAGATTATTCCCATCAACACCGGGTAGATGGAACGCTGCTACTTTCAATTTGGTTTTTTTTTTTACCTTTTAATTTGTCTAGATGCCTGAATCAGTGTACGTATTGCAAAACAAAACACGCTCGAGGCGATTTAGGGTCGTATTCAATCGCTGAGATCACAGCCAGAGTCGATTCTGTGCTTTCAGAAGGTGTGCTGGAGATTTGGCTCACTTCTGAAGATACAGGAGCGTACGGACGAGATATCGGAACTAATATCGTCGAATTGTTATGGGCGATTATTAATACGATGGAATTACACTCGTTCAATCACCCTTCCTCAAAGAATGCAATGCTACGTGTCGGAATGACGAATCCACCGTACATTTTAGAACATTTGAAGGGGATGGGAGAGATTTTAAAGCATCCTAGAGTGTATTCGTTTTTGCATGTTCCAGTGCAATGTGGAAGTGATAGTGTATTGGAGAGTATGCGACGACAATACACTCGAGCTGATTTCTGTACGGTGGTGGACACATTGCGAAAGGATGTGCCGGGAATTTCAATCGCCACTGGTAATCCCTCAAACTTCCATTTTATTTGCCGTGATAATGATCGCATGTTTTTTAAATCAGATATCATATGTGGATTTCCAACTGAAACGGAGGTAGATTTCGCAGAGACGCTGTCGTTATTAAAAATGTACAACTTTCCCGTAGTCCACATTTCCCAGTTCTATCCACGACCCGGAACACCAGCTGCCAGAATGCAACGACTTAATACAGATATAGTAAAGAACCGATCTCGGGCAGTAACCAAATACTTTGACTCTTATATTCCGTACGAATCAGCCATGGGTGAGGTTTTGGATGTGTTGGTTACAGAACGATCCAGTGATGGTGTGTCGTTTGTCGGACACGATAAGTTTTATCGGCAAGTCCTGATAGCTGCTGAAGAGAGCGTACGAGTTATGGGCAGACGATTGACGGTGAAGATTATTGAAGTGTATAAATGGAGTATCAGAGGTGAAATTACGGAGGAGTGCAGGCAAAGATTGGTAATTGAAGATGAAAAGGAAGCCGAAGAAATGAAGAACGGTGATGGTGTGACGATTAACAGGATGCCAAAGTTGGTACGGGTTCAGCGAAAGATTGTACGATTGAATGACGTTCGGCAGTTGCATGATGGTATGGAGGATTATGGGAAGGAAGATGATGACGATGGAGTAGTCTTGAGCCTTGGAAGCAAATATTTAGAAACAGAGGAAGATTGTGGAGATTGTGAGACTTCTGGATGCGGTGAGGAAAATTGCTGTTCTGTTCCTAACTCAAAGTCGCAGGATTCTGAAAATGGAAAATCCAAGTACGGGAAGATTAGATCGTGGGCCGGCTATTGTGTGTTTGTTATTGGAACGATCGCTGTTGCCGCAACCATGCCTACCCGTTGGAGCACAAAAGCTGTAGCGGCGACGTTACTTATTGGACTATCGACTTATGATTTTGCGAAAAGAAATATTTAAATTTTAAAAGAACAAATCAAATCCAAGAATAATTTGCTCTCGCGTTTTGTTTGTCATACAGAAGCAAAGCTTTGTCCGGTTCTGTTCCAAATCAAAAAACAAAAAAGAAGTTTTTTCTGTAAATAGGTTCTTTCCCTCGCTCTGATGCTATCATCTCTATCTGCCGCCGAAAATGAAATCTTCACGTTCACCGCAAAAGCAAAGTTATCATATTCGTCACTTCACATTGCCGCTGCTACAAATAACATCGAGTTGGTTCAATCAATATTCACCACATTTCCTTCCCCTCCTCCAGGATACATTGATTTGCATTGCCCTTGGTCTGTCTCCACCTGTAGACCTCCCGAGAATTTACTTGACAATACAAATCGGTCCAGAACCACGTCAAACGCTTCTGTATCAACTACAGTTAAAGATCAATCTTCTGAAACGTCTCTAGATGACTCGAAAACAAAATCCAGCCAAAATTCGGTAAAAAGTGATACGGCGGAAGAGAGCGATATCTACGATGCTTTGCCAATAAACCTCGCCATCATCCAAGGACACGTTGAGATGGTGAATTTGTTAATACAGTATGGAGCAAGTTTAAATAAGAAAGATGGACGCGGAAGGTAAATCCCCTTTCCATCTCAGTTTATGTTTTATTTTGAATCAAGTCGCTTTCGTTTTCAGAACTCCACTGATTTGCTCGATATTTGGAAATCTTGATTCGGTTATTGTCACTGCAAAAAATTTTAATACAATAACGACTCAAACGGAGCCTCATCAAGCGATTTGTCGAAACATTTTACATGCTCTCATACGAAACAATCGCACTAATTCCACAGTTTCAGATCCTCCATCTGTTATCTTTGCTGAAGTAGTAAATTCGCCTCAGGATGGAGCGTTTTTAAGAGGTATTACACCTCTTTGTCTGAGTGCGTACTTGGGGAAAGAAAAATTGTGTACGATTTTACTTGAAAACGGAGCGGATGTAAACAGTCGAGATCGAAATGGTAAGCTTGGAAGCGTTCATTTATTTAATAAGAATATTAATTGAAGATAACTAGGTGCTTCGGCATTAATGTATGCTGCTCGGGACGGACATACAAGGGTGGTTCAATGTTTGGTCGAGGCACTTGCAGATGTCGAAGCCACTGATTCATATGGTTGGAAAGCCTTACAAGTAAGCATACATGTTAATTGCGTAGTTTTGATTTCTGATAATGTACAAGTACGGCCAGAGTTATCCAGATATTATCAAAATCCTTGAAAATGAAATGAAAAATAAAGCCTCCTCGAGCTCAATCAAGGTAATCTAATCTACGAATCCTATTATTACCTTTTTTAAATATTGCATACCAGAAACCAACGGATCCGATTAAACCATCTCCATTCTCTATTGGAAAGATAAAGAACGGAAAGGTTGCAAAGCTCCGACCTCTGAAAGTTGATACTTCAATGAAATATCTTACTTCAAATGAAGAACTTAGCGCGCTCACGGCAGCACCATATTCAGCAGCGCCGTCAGATGCGAAAGTTTTGTTCTCTCCACTCACACCAACATCCGAGACTGCACCATTTGCCGGGGAGACGCTACATTACAACAAAGCAACTCCATATGGGTCACCAAATATCAAACAAAACCATAGTACTCTGATGTCGGCAATTAAGCAGAAGGATCTTCACGTATTTCACACATTATTGCAATCATGGTCTGCAGCACAGTTGAACGCACCAGACCCACTTTCGGGAATAAATCCACTTCAATATGCGTGCCGAACCCGACCACTCTCAGATCCCGAGACCGAGACGATGATAAAAATGCTGCTTGCACAGGGATGCAATGTTAACGCGAGAAACCCACGAAGCGGTAAAACTTCGCTGCATTACGTTTGTCGCGATCCACTCATTCCGCCAGAAACGCCGAAGATACAACCGCTTCCGTTTAAAACTAGCGGCAAAGATAAGGACTCACTGTCGGAAAAATCTACCCCTGCGAGTTTATCGTCGACGTCCAGCAATTCACAGCGAAAGATTGAGATTGCGGCGGTCCGCGTGTTATTGCAAGCTGGAGCCGACCCGAATATTCCTGATTTTGATGGGAATCGACCATTGCATTTTGCGGCTCGGTGTGGGTGTTTGGAAATGGTTAAAGTTTTGGTTGTTGAAGGGAAAGCGGATGTGTTGCTTACGAATAAGAAATCAAAGAAAGCATCGGAATTTTGTGTTGATCCGGTGGTAAGAGATTATTTAGTGTCAGAGGTTCGAGCGAAAGTGAAGAAACCGGAGGAAGTTGTTCAACCGATAAAGATTGTAACGGAATCTGTTGTTCAAGAAGAACAGGTTGTGGCGAGCGATGAAACAAAACCAGCGGAGTCAGTCACAATCAGCGAAGAAGCGGAATCTCCGTTATTGACCACAGAAGAATTAAAAAAGAAGTCGTTATCGCTTTCCGTTAGCGCTGGGAATATTGCACGGCAACTTCGATCTCCACTGGATAGTCACATGTGGACGGAAAAAGAACTATCAAAAACGGAACAGCAAGATAAAGATAACCACAAGCGAGCGCATTCTGATAGCATGATTAAACCATTTGTCAAATCGACGCTTTCGACCACTTCTGATACTACAGTGAAGATTGATAGAGTTTCTGTTGATAATTCGATTGTAGTTAGCTCTTTAGATTCAATTCATTCTTCTCCCACGATTCGACCTCGAAAAACAGAAAGGGATGATAAAGAGTCAAACGACAAAGGAGAAGATTCCATCCCGTATGACACGTTGGCAAGCAATGAGGACAAATCTTCGTCGACTTCAGTTCTACCTACTACAGTTGATAAACAAGTTCTGGAAGAAACAATCGAGCGAGTATTGCGGGCGGTTTTGAAAGAGAAAAAAGCGGAGGAGAAATTTGCTTCTAAAGAAACGATCGCGAAAGCATTATTGCTATCGGGTGTATCTAACGAAATCTCTGAATCAGCCGGCCCGAGCGCTCCACGTAGCGGGATTGTAGGAATGGGAAGCTCATTGCTTTTTTCGTTCACGAATGCCTTTCATAGTTCCAAACAATCCAATCAGAGCGAAACGTCAGTAAAAAATTTCGACGATCCAGAAACGATTATTCAGATTTTGTCTCAAGGGATTCGGTCTCTGAGCAATTCCTTAAACGACGCGCAATCTCGAAACCAGATGTTGGAGAAAGCAGTGAGTGAGCGCGATGCAGAGAATACCAAACTGACGGAATTATGTAAACGAGAATCTCGTCGAACTATCGAAAAGATTCAAGAAGCCGGAACCACAAAGCAGAAAAGACAATTAACAAATTCAGAGATAAAAAGAAAGTCGGCGAAACTTCGATTAGACCAAATCGATTTGCATTTGGATATTTTGGAAGCGGATTATAAAGAATTATCTCAACATATTAAGCAAACGGAAGACGTTGTAATACAGATGAAGAATAAACCGGAACCGGACGCGAATAGCCCAAGTGGTGCTACTCCTGTATCTGCTGAGAAAAAAAGCGAGTTTGCGGGGTCGACAATATCTGGTGACTACGAAGCGGACGTTGACGTTTATTATTTTGAATCGGAATTAGAGTTACAGCGACAAGAATTGGATGTTATAGAAAAAGAAATTGAGTCGTGTATGCAAGTACGTAAGCAGATATTGAACGAGATCCTTGGGCCAAACGTTGAGGCAAAGGAAAAGGAATTGGTGGTTACAGAACGAGAAAGTACGTTGGAGAGAATGAAGAAACCAGAATTTTCTGCGTTGGAAGATATTATTTCGCAGTTGAAGGTTATTGAGATGGACGGTGGGGTTATTCGTAAGCCGAGTGTTTCGTCATCATCTGTTCGGAGTCTTGTACCTGTAAGATTATCGACACGAGATTTGGATGTAGAAGATGGAGACCAGTTTACGGATGTTGATCTGGATTCAGTTTTGTTGTCGCGGTTATTACATGCGGCGAAATCCAGGATAAAGAATCTGAAGACGACGTTGTTATCGGTGCGAGGTACAAATGAACGTTTGTTGGGTGCTTTGAACGAAGCCGGGGTTGCGGTAAATAAAGGTCGAGAGCGATTGGTTGAAGTTGAACGAATGAACGACGAGAAGGAGAAACAGATGAAGTTGATGATTAGTGAGTTTAAAGCGATGAAAAGTGATAGATTGAGTCACAAAATTGAAGTTGCGGAGGAAATTAGAAATATGTCGAAGAAGATTGTTGGTAATAAGTATATTCGACCGAACAGTGAGAAAGCGTTGACTAAAGCGACATCGAATTCTACGGAAAATCTGGCGGATCTTGCAATCGAGTTTGTTTCCAACGTCGTGGATAAACGAACAGGAAATAATTCACCGCTTGAGACTAAACTTCCATTATTAATTGATACGACTGAACTAAAATCCTTTAAACTGGTTCCAATTAATTTTACGCACTCATCACTGCACCAATCGTCCGATAACACAAACGACGAGACGTTGCAGACAGAAATAATCTCGTGTTTCAGAACACTGAATTGGAACTTGAGTCAGCTCTATAAAGTATTTAATGTGTTTGGATCGACGTTGACGGTGATGATGGAAGAAAATCAAAAGCAAGTAAAGGAGATCTTAAAATTACGAAAGCAGGTCATGTTGAGAAGTTTCTTGAGAGCGGTAGACGATGCTGAAGTAGTAGCGCATGATGCGTTGGAGGAAAGCGGGACGGCTTCAAAAAGTGCAACGAAAGTATTGGAGAATTTGCGTGGAAATGAATCAAAACCCATTGAAGTTGGTGAATCGGCTGCGACGAACAAACTTTCAAAATCAAACGGTGAAGTCACTGAAGCAGGTCTTCAAATTTCGACGAAGAGAGGGCACTATGGAGAAGGATCAAACAACGCGTCGAGTTCTCCACTTTCAGAAAGTTTCAAGTCGACTTTACCGAATTTTCCACCGCCAGCAAAAAAAGTGCCGGACCAATTATTTCCAGCGAAACCAAATTACACCGAGTACCCATTCCAGCAACAGCAGCTTCAACAACTACAGTCTAATCGGAATTACATCGCAAAACAATCAGAGTCGTCCTCGTCGCAAACGTATTCTGGACGAACTGATTTTCGGGAAACTGAGAATGACCAATTTTCTGCAGATGATAGAACCATGATTCACGTAAATGCGAGGATACCAAATATTGAAGAATCAGATGGAAAAGAACGTCGCAAAGTACAACCGATTTTGGAAAAGTGGAAATCCTCATCCGCTCTTCTTTCTCGGATTCAAAAGGTTATTCGATTTGCATTGCCTCATGTTTATTCTTATATTTATGTTTTATGACAGCTTAATAGTAGTGTGACAGATATGAGAAATGCAGCGATAGTTAAACACCCAGCGCACAACGAAACATCTAGGCCGATTTATCCCCCTCCATCTTGAAAATTTTATAAATATTGTATTACGAAATGGTTGTTGTGTATTATTGTTTTTTTTGTAACGTTTTTAGATATATTTAAGTCTATATATTATCTTTTCCTGATGCACAATATAATCCCATAAAAGCAAAACAAAAGAAAAAAGAAACGAAAAAGAAAATGGTTTTATTCTCTAATGTTATGAGTGCCTACAGGTTAAAAACTGTATGTATATTTTTTTTCCTCTTTTTGGTTTTTAAAAAATAAAAAGATTGTATAAAAGAAACAAAAGGGTTGGGAAAGAAAGTAATAATAAAATGAAATTAAAATTAAATAAATCTCGATTTAAACCTGTAATGTCGTTAAATCAGTTTAAAAAAAAACAACGAAAAAAAGAAAAACGATAAAAGAAATAAATGCGGAGAAGAAAAAAAGAGTTCAGATAAAGAATGAAAAAAAATCTCTCTTTTAATAATATTATTTTCACCATACATTCGACGGAGGATTCCAAAATGATTCAGTGTTTGGCGATGTTGAATCATCTTCACCTCTCCGCGACAATCTGGTATTAAACGGCATTCTTCTGTCCCACTCCAAAGTTTGCCTTAAACTCTCCGTTAATTCAGCAACACTATTATCAACAGCCTGAACCCCATTTATAGCAGCTGCCGCCGCGGCCGCCGCAGCAGCGGAATGTTGCGCCATCGCACGGGTATCACCAACACTTCTAGAATACATATTATTGTTATTTTGCAACGCCATCGATAACGCTGAAGAGGTCCGTGGTATTGCTGTTGAACTGCTACTTCGTTGCGGTAAATCAACTTTTTGGAATATTTGATTATTAACTTGGTGATTTTCAGAGTATATCGTTTCATCCGACGAATCTTCGTCGTCGTCATAGTCATCGTCTGTAAAATCGTCGTCGTCGTCATCGTCGTAGTCATCTTCGTCGTCGTCTTCATCGTGGTTGCCTCGGAAAGTAAACGTAGCTGTTGGCGGAACGATTTGCGATATTTGATGTGATAGCAGTGATCGGGTTGCGTCTTGTAATGACTGTGCGGGTGCGTTATTGGCGAGTGTTTCTTGCGGTTGCTGTAGAGTCTGTATCTTTTCAGTTGCCAGCAATTCCTGTTGTTGATTGAGAACGGATACGGGATAGTTTGCATTGAGAGGATAAAGTGGTTGTTGTGGTCCTGGTGGAGGTTGTTGTTGCGTTTGTAGATTTAGAATAGATTCCTGGGGTTTCGCCATAAGGATATGCTCGTCGCTATTCTCAGGAACACTATCCGAGATGAAAAACTTCACTTTTCGTCCCGAATCTTCAGACTTGTTCTGCTCAACTGCGATGGGCTGAATTGATGAAGAGGCTACGTTTTGACCAGATGCAATTCGTTCTAAAGCCTCCTTTTGCATAATCTTTTGTTGCAAGTGTTCTTGTTGTTGTTGGTGCTGATACATTAATAGTTGCTGCTGCTTAATGTGAGCTTTTCTTTGAAGTTCGAGTTGCTGCTGCTGAAGCGCGTATAGTTGTAGTTGCTCTTGACTGGGTTGAGTTGGGTGAAGTTGACTGTTAGAGAAGGTCGGTGGCACCTGGGTCGTAGTGGTCACGGGCTCCGAGGAATGCGCGGACTTGTTTCCAGACGGTGTGTTGAGATTCGAAGAAATTATCGGTAGCATTGAAGGAGTTGGTACAGAAGAACTCGCCGATTCACCGGCAAACGTAACGTGCTTCTGAATTTGAACAGACGTCTGCTGCGATTTCGAGAGCTGATTATCACCAATTTTCAAAATATCACTTCCCAACTGCGATTTCTTCTGTTGTTGCTGTCGATTGTGAGGATGGTGAGGGTTTTTTCGGAATGACTCAAAATCTGTAGAGCTCAAAATTTTTCCAAAGGATGATGGCGATATTGATTTCACACTTGAAGTATTCGAATGGGTATGTGGTGTTGAAATGGGATTATTTAAATTATTGCTGGAAGAGGTTGCCTCTAAATTACTCTGAGAATTCGTACTGCTTCTGGATGATGTACTGCCGCTATGAGATGTCGCTCGATGCCACAGCCTGTTTTTTGTGACAGTTTACATTATTACCTTTAAAAAATACTTTTCAAAAGTCTTTTAAATTTACCTCCAACTTATATTTTCCAATCTGCGGCCGTTTTCCAAATTATCCTTGCATTTCGTGAAAACTGAATATTAAATGATATTTAAATGATTATTTATAATCAATGGAAGTGAAAGGAGGAAAATACCTTGCCAGATGGTGGAAATTTCATCTTCATCTATTGCTTTAATTTTACTTAAATTATCAAAAGCTAGAGTTAAAACGGGTTCAGCCAGTTGCGTTGGCATTGAAAAAGAATATCGCACAGAAGTTTGAGACAAAGAAGCGACGGAAAACGAGAAAAGTAAAGAGATATTTGCGGTGATTGGATAAGCCTGAAATAAAATAGCGGGATGGAGAGATATCCGATAGAATAAATTACAGATGCGGGGGGACGGGGGGAATGCTGCAGCGACAGGCGGGAATGAATGGTTTTCTTTTTTTTTTCTGTGGGGTAACTTTTGGTCAGCTGGACGTTTGTAAACTTTGCCATTAAAACTTGCTCGGTAGACACGCGTGATATCCGGTGGTTATAAAAGCATTATCAATGCTATCTATCTATCTTTTTGTATTTTAATGCTATCGTTTAACCATATAAGCGGCCTTATCGGGCTCGACAGTTCTCTGAATTTGACCCGATTCGAATCAAAGTACTCGGATCATGAGATTTTTGTGATCGATGTGTCACATCATGCATTGTTCCATACTGTGGGCAAGTTATATAATTTGCTGCGTAAACAGTATCTTTATCCAGTAAAACTTTCAATTAAGACTATACTTTGCTTGTGCTTCTCAAATTGAATCGAGACAGTCAATTGTGCTCAATCACATACTGTTCCAGCAAAATTTGAGGAAAACGTGATTCTTCACATTTTGATTGTTCAGAATTTAACACATTCGGCATTATCTTACTTTTGTGTTTCTTGCTCAATTCTACACTACTGAGAACGCGTGATCCACCAAGCTGTCCTTGGTAAACCCACTTTTTAATCATCCGCTAATCACTTGACATGAAATCATTCAGGTGTTATTTTGTGAGTTTGAGTATAAAATACACCCTCATGTGAATTAAATTGCATGCAGTATGAGTCGGTTTTTTAGAAAAAGAAAGTTGTGTGTCGAAAAGGAGCAGATTTCTGTAAAGAACAGTTTTAAGAACGGTTTGATTCTACTTACAACATTAATATTATTAAATTTTAAAGTTTAAAAATTGCTTTTCACGATTTATTCATCCACTAAAAATTAGACGAGTGAGCAAAAAAGCAGCGGAATGACATGCACATCAGAAGAACTCATTACCTTATATACAATCGAAAAGTCTTTACCCTTAAACTCTTCCGCCGCTTTGTTGTAGAGCTGCCCAGCAACCGCACTCACAAACACACTGCTTTTCGTTTCATTCGCCGCTTGAATCGCAAGAGACATATCCTTTGCCATCAACGAAATATCAAATCCTGGTGCATAGTGATTAGACGCAGGAGCCGCACTGATCAGATCTGGATGCTATCATTGTTTGTTTGTTTTTTGCAAAAATTAAGCAATCTGTTTAGTCAATAAACGATTGCTGAAAACTTACTGGGTGATATTTCTCTGTAACCCAGCATCTTCCACTACTCAAGTTTACCACCTCATTGATCTTTTCCGCGCTCAACCCCATTCTTTTTCCCAAAGTAAACGCTTCGGAAACCGCAACCATCGTCACACCCAATAACATATTGTTGACCATCTTTAACGCAACCCCATTTCCTAATCCACCGGCGTCAACCACTTTACCCATACTTTCTAGCACCACAGAAATTAATCGTTTGTCAACCCCTTTTCCCAACATAAACGTTAGCTGTCCGGATTGAGCAGAGATCGTTCCACCAGAAACAGGCGAATCAGAAAAATGAATATGAACGCCCTCTTTCATCGCCTTCTCCGACAAATTCTTATCAACCTTCTTCGTCGTCGACGGGTCGATCGAAGAACAATCTAAAATATACTGTGTTTTCGAATGATTCTGTCCGGGCAACTTTTGACCTTTCCCAAGAATCCCATTCACGATTCCATCTTTTCCTAAATAAACCGATTCAACAATTTTCGGTGACGGTAGCATCGTTAATAAAACTTCACTTTCGGAAATTACAGACTTTGGTGTTGAATGGGTTTTAATTCGTTCTTTGTGTGCTGAATTTTGAGAGATGAATTTTGATAGGGTATCTGAGGAGGTATCATGTATGTGGAACGGGCAGGTTGTCTTTGAGAGGATATTGGTGGCCATTGGGAATCCCATGTTTCCTAGTCCAATGAACCCAATTGAAACCGGTGACTTTGAAGAGTAGAAACGTTTAAAGATTAACGACATTTTTTTTCTTGTTTTCGTGCGCAGTAACTTTGCCAAATTATTTAAATTTTTGAAAGAATCGTGGATTTGTCCGGGCTTTTTGAAAGTGGAGATGCTCAGATGATTGTGCCTTCTGAGTAACAAGGAAATTCAAAATTGACCGAAACCAAATTACATAGTTTTATGGAAGAGTATGTTGCATTATTATAAATACAGTGATTATTTAACATTATCATTGCAGCGAAGACTACTACTCAAAACTATCACAAACAGAACCCGGATTCACTGCATTATCCACTCTCCTCACAATTTACTCTGACGAGCTTGCGAATCAGTGTGTAAAAAGTCATGGGAGAAACAGTAAAGATATCAGCACACTATTGGAGAAGATTTGGAAAGTGATTTATAAGAAAATTAAGAAATCCAACAATGATACCATAATTCACTACGGTGAAACGTTTTATCTTTCGCTATTACTTCAGCATTACATGGCTGATAGGCGGGATATTCCGATTCTTCAGCATATTTACGAAAAGTTGGGTGATTTGTGTGAGTTGCTTGGAATTGTTACGACAATAGAGTGTATTAATTAGCTTTGA
This sequence comes from Nowakowskiella sp. JEL0407, assembly GCA_027600645.1. NCBI lineage: Eukaryota > Fungi > Chytridiomycota > Chytridiomycetes > Cladochytriales > Nowakowskiellaceae > Nowakowskiella > Nowakowskiella sp. JEL0407. Next base: position 87,889 of record JADGJK010000004.1, read on the forward strand.
TTCAGCGCGATATAAGGCCCAAGCGTCGAAAGATTTGCAGGAAACGTTCTACAAGAGCGCAGTTAGTTTTTACCTAAAGGCGTACGATTTGAATCGGGATCAGGGTCTGTATTTTGCAAAAATCGCATTGCTGCAAGAATCGAAACTTGCACAGCTGTATTTCTACTGCAAAAGGTGAAGATTTGTAACATGATCCGCAATATTATCGCTGTTGTTATTTGAAAATTTTTAATTTATTTTTTTACATAGTCTTGGTAGTGTTGACGGGTCGAAACTGGCAGAAGACAACTTGCCTTTGTTGTATCGTAAAACCTCGCAAACCTCGAATGGATTTGAAACCGACGTTGAGAAGCTGGAGAGAATGATGGTTGTTTTTCATCAGGATCTTTCGATCGATAGCACTAGCGCAACGTAAGAACCAAAACAACCTAGAAATCAAAAGAATTAAGAGTTTTTGAAATTTTTTTAAAAACTAGCCTACTCACCCAATGCGTATCAATCACGGAGTTAACCGATACCTTAAACCCGCTCAACATCACCGACATCATATATCAAATCACCGTGATAATACTAACAACATACCACTGCTTCACACTCAAATTCAACGAAGAACAAACAACAGTCCCCCAAAAGCAAAAAATCAGAAACAATCAAGTAATCATGATTACATTTTTGTTTAATGTATTCTCCGTCATTGCCCCGTGCTTATCATCACCCGATGCGACCGTGAAATTACGATGGACAGCGTCACTTATTCCCCAATATTTCGCAACACATTATGACGTATTTAACGTGTACTCTGTATACGGAAAAAGTAACGATAAAGACCGAGAAAGATTTTTAATAAAACGATTAGAGAGTTTTGGAAAGTGTTTATCGGATTTTTGTAACGTGTTGTTGGAAGATGAAGAAATTGATGAAATTGGGTTACGAGATAGTTTAGATGGGTTTGGAGCGATGGATGCGACGGCGAAAGAGTTTCATGTTGCGTTGTTGGGGTTGAGTTTTTATAAAGCTATTGCGAGTACGGATTCGAATTTTTCGACGCGGTTTTTGGATTTGGCTCAGTTGATGGCTGGGGATGAAAAAATTGAGTTTTTCCATTATGATGAGGATGCAGAAAGATTTAGTGTGGTCGATAAGGTATGTTTGTAGTTGGTTTTTTGAGTATGATTTTCGTGTGTTTTGAAACTAACTTCTATAATGCAGAGGTTGCAAATGAAGAAACTTGCTATACGACGATTAGAAACTGAAATCTCCACGTTGCAATCCAGATTACCACCACTGAAAAAGTTTATACTTATCGTCGATCCGGATTGTCTCTTATTCCATTTAGACCAAGTAGCGTCATGGGCCGATGCATTATCCAATGGTAATTCGTCGAAAGGACGAGGAAAAGGAGCGAAAACAAACAAGAACAAAAAGAAGCATGTGAAAGTTGTTGTATCTATCGATGGTTAGATTTTATTTTTTTTCAAACCAAGTTGAACTCATATTTTTTTTTTCCATCAGTTTTGAAGTATTTGGATAAGGAGAAGAAGGGAAACGAAAAAATGAACATTCGCGCGAGAGAAGCGACTAGGTTTTTGTTGGATGAAGTTCGATCTTGGTCAAATCAAGCTCAACGCGAAAATTCTAATATCGTACTGCAATCTCCTTCTGAGAAGTTGGTTATCTGGGACTCGAACGGAGTGTTACTCATGCATCCCGTACCTGCCAAACCTGCGATTAAGAACGATCCGATTTCTGTTGATTCTGGATTCTCTGAAGTCGGGGGGCCGAGCACATTACAAGAACCAGAATCTGAGGAAGAACCGAACAACCAGGAACATGTGGAAATTCCAAAACACTTTCGCGAAATCTTGTCTTGCGCGCTGCATTTCCAGGCTGAATCGTTAAAGTCCCAGGAAGTGACTGGGTTCGGAGCGAAAGTTGTCTTAATTACGAATTTGGAAAGGTTGACGCAATTTTCGTTGATGGTGGGGATACCAACGGCGACCGTTAAAGAGTGGAATACGATTATGAGAGGCGGCTGAAAAAGTGGAATTTTATATTAAAGAATATTTTTGTGAAAATTTTCTGATATTCTACTTGAGATTTTGCATGTCGGGACTCGTTTCTGTCGTTGGATATTAAAACAGTCCCTATTTCTTTTTTTTTTTAGAATAAGCATGCAATTGAGAGTAGGAATGGGAGTGTTGTTTTTTCTTCTAAAATTATCTATTTTTTAATATTTTGATTTCTGTTTTTTTACAATATTTTCATGTTTGTAAAAGTAAGTAATTACAAATTTGAAAAAAATAAACAAGATTTTGAACAATCTTACAACAAATAAAACCAGTTAGCTCCCATTTCAGCACCCATTCTGGAGAAAAGCATGGGGGAAAGAACGTTGTCACCATAAAATCGAGAATAAGTGTTACGAGACATTTGATAAATATCCACGACTTTGAGGTGTTTCTTAAACGTGTCTTCATCGTAAGATTCGCCCTTCGGTAGATTACACGAAACCGTGACAGTCCGATTTTTTGGAACATCGAAATAATTGTCGGTAAAGTGAATATAATCCGGAAACGTCCCATTATTATTTGCCAAATCGATAAAAACGTATCTGGCAAACGACTCGATCGGAGTGACGCTAATGTTCACCGTGTGACTGTCCCGATGATAATCTGCCTCGATTTGAATCTTTGGATCGACGTAGTGTATAAATTTATCCTCGCAAAACGTCGCAGTTTTATATCCATCAAACACTCCATCCTTGTAGACCGCACAAACAAACACCATTTCGTTCCACTTTCGATGTTCCTGCACCTCAACATCGAAAACGCACACAGACTCCTCCTTAATTTCGCAACTCACAGTTCCGTTCCGAAGAACTTCACCATTCAACGTCTCCACACTCCACTCCACCTTCACATTCTGCATTTTCGCTATATCACACACATACCATCCACTAACTCTTTTCTTATACCCTTCATTCTCCACCTCCAAAAACAAAGTCTCCGACGCAAACGCTCGTTTCAAAATATACATCGAACCTTTCCACCGTCCATAATAATCAATAACCGACCACGAAATACTCGGCCAAATATCATTAAACTGCCACACCAACGCTCCCATCGTACATTCTCGGTCACGTCGCCAATACTTTATCCCCGTCGCGATACACTCACCAGCGTAAATCTGTGAGAAATAAATATACCCAAGCATAGTCTTTGGTATCAAGAAATTCTTAGCTAAATACCACGGAATTTTCACGTTCCCCGCAAAAGATTTTTGGTGCGCTTTTAAACTCGTCGAGGTAATAAACTCGTAAACCGTAATTTCTTCAGTATCGTCGCCGGTTTTGTGATGCATGTTGGTGAATTCTTGTAATGTGTTGAAATTGGGGAGCGATTGGAACCCGAATTCGGATACGAACCGAGGTTTCCGTCTAGTGTAATCTTTTGGTGCGTACAAGGCGTGATATACTTGCCACAAATGTTGGTCGCCGGCATTCGACAAGAATTCGCCAAACTTTCCGGTTCCTGGACTAGATGGCCAATACGGCGTCATTTCGTCGCACTCGTTGATTACACAAGGTAACGTCTCGTAGAAAAATTCTCTGTAGCAGTGCTCGAGTTCCTTTCCGGAGGCTGAAAGTGAAGAGAACCAATAGAATTGAGACGCCAGCGCTTCGATTTCATTGTTTCCAGAGTATACTGCGAGAGACGAGTGGTGTCGTATTCGAGTTACGTTTTCGCGGATTTCAGAGACGCAGTTGGAATTATATTCCGGGTCATCGAATGGATATGTAGCGCACGCAAATAAGAAATCCTAATTAAAAAAGTTTGAAATTTATAAAAAGAATGCATTAATTAAACGGATGTATTTTTACCTGCCAGACCAATATACCCAACTCATCGCAAATGTCGTAAAACTCGTCACTTTCATACGTTCCACCTCCCCAAACTCGAACCATATTGTTTCCAGTAATCTTCATTACATTCAGCAAATGTCGCAACCTTTCACTAGTAATCTGATTCGGAAAGAGTTCCATTGGAATCCAGTTCATGCCTCTACACCAAACCTTCAAATCATTGACTGTGAAATAAAACGATTCCCCGAATTTATCTTTTGATGTTTCCAGTGAGAGCGTACGGAATCCTACATTTAATGTTTTCGTGTCAACCACAGTTCCGGATTGTGTGGTTAGTTTCGCACCCAATTTGTATACAGGTTGTGAGCCATGGGTGTGAGGCCACCATCTCTGTACATCTGGTAAAACGAGCTTCACAGTGGTTTCGGATTCCGTAATATGCCCTTTCACCGTTAAATCGTTGGATCCGGTTGGTGGTTTCACGATCACTTCAATAGACAGAGGTCCATCGAAACCTACTACTCTCTCGACTTGAACTTTAACTGTAAGCTCCACGGTATTCAAATTTAGAAATTTCTGCATTTGTTGAATAGAAACGATTTTAGCGGAGTGTACTAGGTGAAGTTTCACTGGTTTGTTGATACCGATGGAAGGGATCGCAGGACCCCAATCCCAACCAAAATGACACTAGTAATTTAGACGGCAGTTGAGTGAGCAATTGTTTTCAATAGATTCAATAGAGCACGTTTGAAGACGTACCGGTGTCTTTCGAATATGTGGATCACCACTTATTCCCATATTCATTCCTCTCATTCTTCTTTGCGATTGCTTCATTGCGATATAATTTACGGAAGAAGAAAACTGCAGTTCAAGTAAACTGTCTTCAACGGCCAAAGATCCATCCCCATTTGCGTCGTGTAAAATCAAGCTGGTAACATCAACAATCCACCGACGACTGATATTCTTAGTTTCAATCAACTTCTCACCACCCCAAAAAACCTCACAAAGCGTATCCAAGCCTTCTAACTCCAACTCAACTTTCCAAACCTCATTCTTTTCCAATTTCTTCACCAATTCGCGGATTTTAGTTATAAACGGAGAAAGAGAGATTCTGTATGTCCAGTTGAGCTCCGAAACCAATTTGATGATATCGGCAGATTCGTTTTTGAGGGGAGGAGGGATGAGGTTGTAATGTAAAAGGTCGGAATGAATGTTGAGTGTTGTCGCGGGTTTCCAAAGGGAAAAGGGTGTTTTGGGGGATGGGGAGTGAAAAGACCAATTTGCTTCGATCTCTGACGGTAACGAAACGCTTGGGTGAGGAAGGATTACAATTGAACTCATGTCAAACGTGTTTAGAATTTCGACTGAAACAGATACCCGAAAGTAAAAGTCAAGTTTAAACTAAAACGACTTTGTGAAGTGTATATCGACCGGTGATTTGATATCTTGATCGAAGATTTAAAACTGATTTTTAATTTATTAATGTAAACAGTTAAAAACAAATAAATCAACAAAAAACTTGAAAAAGAACACACACAATATACCGAAAAACTCCAAAATTCCTTCTTCTTCGTTCGTCTTCTCACTGCATAAATCACGCTCATGTTGTCGCTCGACACAAGGGACAAGTACCAGCGAACCCAACCCATTTCTCAACACATCGTTGATGAATCTTTCCTCCACAACACGCAGTCTTGAGCGAAACCGACATTTCTTGCAAGCAAATTGGGCATTCGGAAGAATCGCCAGGGAGATCTTTATCGGACTTGGTCTCGTTTCAATCACCAAACGCGCATAGTTTGCAATTCCGTGATTCTCTTCGTTGAACGCTGTATACAAATCCGACAGAGTAGATTTCCATGGCGAGCGAAGTTTCTCCGCCGGCTTAGGAGGAGATCTGATAATAAGTCCCCAAAAACGATATTCGCACTTGTAAAATCCGCAATTCTTTGGTTGAACGAATTTCGAGCAAGATGGGCAGAGGTTGGTATAACCATCAAGCACCAAATCGAAAACCGTGAATTCTTGAGCCGTATAACCTAAAAAAAATAAATAAAAACAAAGTGTAAAAATAATAAATTTGTAAACTGTTAAACGAAAAATTCTCACGTATTTATTGAAAGCGACGCAGCTTTCGTTTGGGGCAAGTGCCTGATATGTTGAGTCCTGGATAAACCGTTCTGTATTTACAACCGGTATGCTTTCCAGGTTTAATCTGAACCGGTCCATTTTCCGAGTTCAAGTCAACGAATCGAATTGAGGACAAGTCTTCCCCAACGGATCTTCCACCCCATCCACCTTTAAGATTAAGAGCCAAATGAATGATTACTGTTTTAAAAGTAGTGTTATAGGCAAAGAAAATATTGAAACTCTTTTAATTTTTACCTCCACGTTCGATTTTGTAATAATCCTAGGTTTTGTCGTCCTCCAATCTCTTTCCATTAAGAAGCAATCGTTGATGAGAAGGGAGAAGTCCTTATTTGGTTTCAATTTTGGCTTTAAGATCGAGGATCGTGTCGGTGTTTTTTTGGGTACTTGAGTTTAATCTCTTTCCCCGCAAGTTTTTTCACATTCAACAATGAAAAAAAGTCCAATAAGAAATTAATTTTCAAAAAAATAAAACTCGAAATACATTTTTAGAGTGGATTCCATTTCGGATTGGGGCAGTTTCGTCCAAGAAAAATATCCAAAGAGGAGAATCAAAAGTGTTTGTGTACACGTTGATCGTATCGATGGAGACGGAACCTTGAAACTGGGAACCGTTTACGTGCCAGTTGCAAACAGTGTGGTTGGGGTAATTTGCTCGAAAGCTGGCCAGTAAGTTCTCAACGTTCAGTGGAGAAAGATCCAACTCCTCCATGGTTTCCATGTTGATAAATTCTCGAGAAGCGTTGTCGATTATCGCAAAGGTGATTGTTTTCGACATTAGGTTTTCCTCTTCGAATTCGGTTGACAAATGAGTGTTTGTTGATCCCACTTGATCATTTTAAACTGTTTAATTGCGTCATGTTTCTTGAACTGAAAGAAAGATACGTCTCGTTATGATGAAATTATAAACTTAACGGAATGACGTATTTACTCTTTCCTTGCACCCATCAAGAGTTAAATCGCACCAACGCACCAAACGCCAGAATCTTTAAATTTGAAATGAAACAAACAACCTAGCAAATTATTGATTGATTGCTTAGTTGATCAAATCTGTCGAAATTCATAAGCATACCGGATTATCAGGATCCAAGTCACAGACATCCGGACGTGGTGCCGTGGCAGTGTCGGAAGCCATTACCAGAAATATTAATATTTGGAACTTTACAATTTCGATTTTAGGGAAGATGTTTTTGGAAATTCAGATTAATTCGCAATTTTTAATTCTCAATAACATTTTAATACTCTCGGTTTCCAAATAGGTTTGGTGTGGATGTACTTTCAGATTTTGGTACAAAGTTTGACAAACAAAAAAACCCGAAATTTAAAATATTCAACAATCTGAGTAAATAAACTCAACCTCCCCCTCATTTTAATTAATTATCGTCTCCGGACATTTAACAATATCTCCTACGATTTTTCCGATTCTCCATGAGAAAAGCCGTCCTTTCAAGAAGTAACCCAAATGTTTCACCGACTTCAATTCTCCCCGAAAACGCCTCGGGAGAAACTGGCGAAGCATCGTTAGCGTTCAGAAGATTAGCCACAAAGTCGAGTTCTCATCCTACTCCCATATCGTCATCCATCTCCCCTTTCACACAACTTCCCCCTAGAGTTCCTGAACCACAAAACGTCTCCTCTCCGTCTTCTTCTAAACCTGGATTCGATTTAGATTACCCCGAAAATCCGCCAGATGATTGGACAGCTCTCGTTTTGTCTGAAGAAGAAGGGGATTTGTGTTTGCCAGCACGGTCCAATTCCAATACTCCGCAGCAGATAATGTTATCTCCTCCGCCGAAAAATCGACGTGGTGTTGTTGCGAAAGGTTTACGTGATCATGACTCTGATACTGAAGATTCATCGGACAATGGTGGGAGTCCGGTAGTATCAGAAGATGAATTGGAGTTTTATCAAGTTAGTTCGACCGGGGAGTTGATTCAGGGAACGGAAAGAAGCGAAGGGGTGGTGGAAGGAAAAGAGAAAAGAAGAAAGAAAAAGAAAGGAAAGAAAGTTCCGAAAGCTGAAGAAGAGGTTGTTCCAGTGGATGAAAACGTTCCTGAAGATTTAGTCGATATCGAAATGAAGGAGAATAAAAAGAAGAAGAAGAAGCGGAGCGAGAAAGGGTCGGTTTCAGATGGCAATTTGTCGGATTCAAAGAAAAGCGATTCGGAAAAGAAGAAAAAGAAACGAAAGAAGAAGAAATTTGTATTGGCGCCTGCAAATTTCATATCGCGCCTGCTACTTTTATGGATTTTTCAGCTGGTTTCGTTATGCATCAACACCAGAGAAAAAGATTTGGAGAAAATTGGATTATCCCTTCGTTCCTCAGAATCAGCGAAACAAAACGGCGATGCTCTAGATCAGGAATGGCAAAAAGAAGTGAAGGATAAAAAAGAGTATGCAGATTAACATTATTGGTTCGAAATCTAAATTTTTCATATTTATGAAATTTTTTACAGGAAAGCATCTCTATTTCACGCGATATACCTTACATTCGGGTTTCGATTTTTTCTGCTAGCGTTTTGGAAGTTATTTTGGGCCGGATTTACGTGGTTCGGATCGTATGCAGTACTGAAGTGGTTGATAATATATTCGGAAAAGATTCATTCTTCTATACCCACGAAACCACAAACGTACGAAGGCCATTTAATCGCATTAGGATTATTATTCAGCTCCGCTTTCGCGGCTATTTGCTTTCACCAATTAATGAGCCACAGCATCCAAACCGGCGTTCAGATGAGAGCAGCATTGATGGTACTTATATATCGAAAAAGTTTAAAGTTAAGTTACATCAAAGGTGGTGTGGGGGACATCGTGAACTTGATTTCTAACGAATGTAATCGAATTGCTGAAGCCTGCGTAAATTGGCACTTTATGTGGTCTGCGGCTGTCGAATGCATCAGTAAATATACCTTAGTGTTCATTCCACCAGATTTTTACTCATTTATTTTTTTCAAGTTATCGTCGTCTTGGTTACCTTCGATATCGGGTTACTGTCCGCGATACCATCAATCGTTCTAGTCATATTCATTATTCTCCCGCTGCAATATTTCTTAGCATTCAAAGCATCTAAAATAAGCTACGCAACCACTGAACTAATAACCAAACGAGTACACATGATGTCTGAAATATTAACCGCGATCAAGTTGATTAAATTCTATGCGTGGGAACCATTTTACAAAACCCGACTTACGCTTGCACGAAACACTGAAATTGCGTTATTGCAAAAATCTCTATTACTGAAAATTGCGACGTTTATGGTTGTATTTATTGCTCCTGTTTTTGGGACTTTGAGTTGTTTGTTGGCGTTTTATTATATTCCGGGAGGGAAGGAAGGAGTTGAAGAGAAAAGAATGAGAACGGCGAGTGTTGTGTTTGTCGCGCTTTCGTTGTTTAATACTTTGAGATATCCGTTGGTGTTATTGCCGCAGGCCGTGAGAAGTTTAGCAGGTAACGGTGTTTCTTTTGAACTTTTGTCTCTAGATTTCAATTTTTGTTTGATAGGCGCTTCGAAGTCCTTGAAACGGCTCGAAGAATTTTTTACGCAGCCCGAAGTTGATCCGATTCCGGCATTAGAGGGTCATTCTGACTCGGATACGTTAATGAAATTTGTGAGAATTTATTTCTTCAACGAAATCAAAAAAAACCAGCTCATAATTAATGTTACTGTTTCTTTTTATTTTAGAAAAATGCGTCATTCAAATGGGATGGAGATTTAGACCACCCCCATTTATCGAATCTAACGCTAAAAATCAAGCGATCACAAATTATTGCCGTTGTGGGAGATGTCGGGTCTGGAAAATCTCTTCTCGCTGCGTTAATGGGTCAGATTAAGCTTGCACCCATTGGTGAAAATGGTCGAGTTGGAATTGTTGAGAGATACGGGTAAGTTTTAAATTTCAAACGGTAGCTGAAAACCCAAAATCTGATGATTTTCTGAATATGAAGCTCGTGCGGATATGTGCCGCAGGAACCTTGGTTGATCAACGCTTCGATTCAGGATAACATTCTTTTCGGGTTGGATTATGAGGAAAAGAAGTATTCGGATGTTGTTAGGTTATGTGGTCTAATGAGAGACTTGATGCTGCTTTCCAGTGGTATTTACATTTGCTGTTTGTTATCTAGGTGTCATTTTCTAACTTTGATTTTATAGGGGATCAGTCTTTTGTCTCCGAATTAAATTTATCAGCCGCTCAAAGTCAACGAATATCCTTGGCGAGATGTCTTTATTTCGATCCCGATGTCGTTTTATTAGATGACACGTTGTCTGAGTTTGATCAAGGAACTGCAAAGAGGCTATTCAAGGAAACGATCAGGAACTACATGGCACGGAAATGTGGGAAAGCGGTGGTTTTAGTGACTCAGCAGAAACAGGTCTAGTTCCTTATTTTTGAATTTGGTTTTACGAGGGTTAATTGCATATTTTTAAACAGTTTTTGGCGGAATGTGATCAGATATTGGTTATGAAAGGAGGCAAAGGTATATTTTAAACGATTATATTTGATTATTTCGTTGTAATCTGTGAAATATTTTAGTTGTTGAAAAGGGCACTTATACGGAATTGAAAGAACGAAAAGTAAACTTTTCTGCGTGGGTAATGGAAGAATTGCAGATTGAAGACGACCCAACTGGATTATTAGAGCAGAGTTTGTTTAATTTGTTTCATCGATTTCAACTATATAAATTAACCATTGTTTTTAAGTGAATGAAATCAGGCTTGAACCGGTCCGTAAACCTTTGATTCATCTCCCATCTGCCGTTCATACACCATCTCCTCTCGCCACCGCTAAAGTTATAACTCGCGAGGATCCAGCCTACAATTACTCTATCGGAACGGGAATGTTGAATCCGGAACAAGCCAACGAGTTGACCATTCAGCATCTGCAACAGCTAAATTCAGAATCCTCTCAATTCATGTCTCTAAACGAACAAACGATTTCAAAGATGATTGAGTTGAACCAATTGTCTGTGTTGACCTCAGCATCCGGTGTAGTGTCTGGATCATCAGTAGACGGATCAGCACCGCCAGCCATCGGTGCCAGTAAAAACCGACCACGTGCAACACCGGTAAACTTTCAAAACCAAGATGTCGTTCGACAAACCATGGATGCGAATCAAATGACGGTGCATTCTTCATTTGACGCGTTAAGTTCTTCCGCCAACACTTCACATCAAACTGAGGAAGTTGGAGGAGAGGGGATTGCATTGCAGGAAATTAAAGAAGACAAGTTAAGTAGTAGTTATCAAATTTATTTGCAATTGGCGTCGGGGAAGTTACTTGGGTTGGCGGTGATTTCGCTGTTTACGCTTGTTCATGGAGTTCGGTTTTTAAGTGGTATGTCGGGGGGTTTTTTTGAATGGTGATTTTTTAATCATAAATGTTTTTATTTTAAAGATACGTGGTTATCATTTAATATGAACGAAAGTGGATCAGTCAAACATTCTGATTCGATTTATGTTGGTGTCTACGCTATTCTTACTGCTGCGATAACGCTGGGTGTAATGGGTCGAGGATTTATGATTTCGGCAGCGGTGATAAAGAAAAGTAAAGCGCTGCATGAGAGACTATTGAATGTAAGTCAAGGAAATAATCGCGCTTGACTCTTTAAAAATTTTAATGCTATTATACAAAAGGCCATTCTTCATGCACCAATGTCATTCTACGACATCACGCCAGTTGGACAAATCCTATCCAACTTTGCGCGACATTTATTTATCGTTGACGATTTCTTACCCGAATCCATGCTCCAAGTGTTATCATTCATCCCGATTCTGGTTGGAACGGTGATTTTAGTGTGCATTGTCGTGCCATGGTTTTGGACGACTTTACCTGTATATTTTATACCTGCATATTTTTTGATTCGAAGAACCTGGTTGGCGGAAGAAAAATTAAAGAGATTAGAAGGTGAATTATTTCGCGGGTTTTAAGGAATTTTTGCAAAGAAATTAAAATCTTTTTATTTGCACTGCTTGATTTAGGAATGAACAAAGCACCAATGTTTTCGCATTTGTCGGCGACGTTGGAAGGACTTTTCAGCATTCGGTTATATCATGCCGAAGCTCGATTCGATGCATTTAATCGATCTCTAATTGATGCCGATCACAAAGCACTGTATTCATTGATGCTTGGTAAATAACATTTTCCCTCCCCATTAATTATAATTTAAAACGATACCTTTTTTCAGTGAAAGCACTACTAGCACTGTATTTGGACCTTATATGTTCATTATTCATATATTTTACAGCACTCTTTGTTGTGTTATTCAACGTATCACCATCACACACTGGACTGGCACTCACCAACGCACAACAGTTACTGTTATTTGTTCAATGGCTAGTTCGAATGGCGTGGGATGTTCATAGTTCAATGTCAAGCGTATCAGCCGTAGTTCAATTTTCGCAGCATATTCCTCATGAGGTATTCCAAATTAATTTTGAAAAGGGTATTGGTTTAATCGACTTTATTTCCTACCTTTTTTTAAAGGCACTTGATATTGTTAAAGCGAATAGACCACCACCAGAATGGCCCCAATCAGGAAATATTGAGTTCAAGAACGTTGTGTTGCGGTATAATCGGTACGGTGTTGCCGTGTTGAAATCTGTTTCATTTAGGATACATTCTGGAGAAAAAATCGGGATTATTGGTCGCTCGGGTACTTTTTATTGTTCTCCCAGAAAAGAAAGTCTTTTTTTAAACTGGATTAATTTTAAGGATCCGGAAAGACAACGCTATTAGTCGCATTACTTCGAATAGTCGAACTAACCAACGGAGAAATTCTCATCGACGGGATAAACACTGGAAGTATAGGATTACAAGATTTGCGTAGCCGGATCGCGGTGATTCCACAAGAACCCGTGTTACTTTCAGGCACGATTCGGTCAAACTTGGACCCGCATGGTGATAGAGTGGATGAAGAAATTTGGAAGGCACTGAAAGATGCACGGTTGAATGATAAGATCAAAGAGATGCCGATGCAGTTGGATACCCTGGTTGTAGAGAATGGGAAATCGTTTACGCAGGGAGAGCGACAATTGTTTTGTATTGCGAGGGCGATTTTGTTGAAGACTTCGATTGTTGTGTTGGATGGTATGTAGAGAAATAAGTTTTAACATTCAAAATTAACTTTTAAACATTTGAAAATCTCACAGAGCCGGCCACTGCGGTAGATCCAGAGACAGACCAACTAATCCAATCCGTGATGTTTGAGAACTTTGAATCATCAACGGTGATAATATTAGCCTCGAGGTTTAACCTAATCATGCAACTGGATAAAGTAATGGTTATGGATCACGGACGAGTAAACGAATTTGATACCCCACTGGCACTTTTAGACAATCCACGATCGAAATTTTCATTAATGGTAGCGCAAAGCGCGGATATTGATTTAGTAGAATTACGGAAAAGCGCCGCAAAACGGAAATGGGGTGGTGGGACGCCGGGGACGCCGCGGTATTCCAAGGTTAGGAATGTTAGTGTTGTTAGTAGCAGCCAACAACAAGTTCAACAATTGCATCCGTTGGCGAATACTATTACGCATGATGTTCAGTCGACTGTGAGTACAACTTCATCAGCGAATTCTGAATCAAAGATGCCGCGGTCGTTGGAAGATTTGTTTACGCCGCCGCCGAATGCGGATGGACGAACTAGTCCGACTGGGGCTGAAATTGGAACGAGGACTTCGAAGGTTAAGAAACTGTCGACGGATTTAAACAAGATTATTACGAATATTGTGAGCTCGAGTTCGAATGGTAATCCTAGTCATGAAGGATATGAGAGAATTGAGTCGACTGAATCGTCTACTAATGTATCTCGTGTTCCGTCTTCGACGCAGGTTGCTTCGTCGCCTTCAGCAAGTTCGTCACCTGCGACTAGTCCAAGAATACCTGATAGCAGCGTTGTGACCAGTGAAATGGTAGCGCCGTCCGAAAGAATTTTGCCGTTACAGCAGTTATGGGGAGTGACTACTACGACGACAACTTTGACACCGGTAATAGTCAAAGAGCCTGAAGTGGTCGATCAAATCGAAAAGGGTGTAGTTGAGAAATCGACGGTTGCGCAAGAGTATAGTGCTGAAGATTTAGAAGGATTGAAGAGCATTTCACCGGTATCAGCAAAAGCATTGTTGGCAGAGTTGAAATTACTGAAAGAAAAGGGGATGCGAAAATAGTGCGGTGTTTTTGGATAGACTTTTTTTCTCTGTCTTTTTTTCTTCCCCTTTCTGTGTTTTCTTGAGAGTGCGAATGGACAATCATAGAGGAAAAAACTTGTATTAAATTTGAAAAAAATAATAAAACCTTTTATGTATAATATAGTAGTTGGATAAGGTGAAATAAATAAACGTATAAAAATACAACTTTAAAACAATTAACATCCAATTCCGCTCCTTCCCTTATTCGCTTTCACTTGTAACGGTTCCTTGATTCCCTCCGACTTTCCAATGCCCGAACCATCCTTCCAGCCCATTTTATACATCATTTCGTAAGCTTTATTGTTTTTCTTTTCCTCTTCATTGACGCCGACATTCGAATCCGAGACAGGACCCTGATTTTTACAACCGTTTTCATATATTTCACGTCTTAATTTCGCTCTGTCAACGTACTGCACTGTTGGACGCAATCCGACGTGGTTAAGTTTGGTTGCGGAACTATTTAGTTGGTATTTTCCTTTAATCCGACCCAGTTCTGATTTCCTATGTTGCTCCAGCCTCTGTTTACCGTTTAATGTAAAATCAGTGGATACTGTAGCGTCGGAAACATCGTGAGTAGGTTGGGAGGGGAGCGGACGGAGGTGTTGTGATGTAAAAAATTTGATTATGGAGTGCGTTGATTCGAGGCAATCTTCACAACTCCATGTTTTGTGAATATGTACGAAGAATACCGATGTACCGATTTTCAGTGTATCCAAGTGAGAAAGTTTAACCAACCCCGAGCTTTCCTTGAAAGAAGCAGTGAGTAAATTGTTGAAAAACGAATGGATTTTGGTTGTTTTTTTTTAAGAGACATCTTAATACTTTAGCTAAACTCAATCTAACACCGTTTACAAAAGTTCCATGAGTTGAACCTTTATCTTGGATGTAAAAATCATCACCCATAATTTCATTTTCTTCTTCTTCGAAAAGTGAAATTTCACCTACTTCCAAATTCGAATCAGAGAGAGATTCGACTGTGTCGTAATGGTCGCTAATACGGTTATTCGAAGGAATGCAGGAAATTACACAATGTAAACGACTGATCGAAAAGTCTTTGAGACAAAGAGATTTTGCATTGTTTGAGAGAGCAGAACGGTCGCGACCGATTTGTAGCGGGTAAGAATCGTCGACGACAACCATCGCATCTTTCGGCAACAAATGTACGCCATCGTCGCAAATTGGCAACAGCCTTAGAATAGCCATTTGCAACTATTAGTAATTGTTGACAATATGAATTATCCGCCGCGAAGAATCCTCTTCTCTCTGACGCACACGAGACTCATGACGTCATCTTCTCGTTCTCTGCAACAACAACACCCGGACTCGGTGCGTGTCTCGCAAACTCCGCCAAAACTCGCGCAAAAACGAAAAGCCGTAATCTCCCTAACTCCCGCCGCAATAAGCCGTCTCGACTTTCTCTCTAAATCAAACCCCAGTACGCCACTATTAAAAATCGGTACAAAGAAAAAAGGTTGTTCCGGTCAAACATATTCACTAGAGTATATCGCTTCTCCGAGTAAATTCGATGAAGTCGTGGAACAGGATGGCGTGAAGGTGGTTATTGATTCAAAGGCTTTGTTTTCGCTAATTGGAAGTGAGATGGATTTTGTGGAAGAGAAGTTGAGTAGTCAGTTTGTGTTTAGGAATCCGAATATAAAAGAAATGTGTGGGTGTGGGCAGAGTTTTATGGTTTAGGAGAAAAGTTGGACTATTTTAGCTTTAAAGTTTTTTTTTTACAAAAAGATAACATTAACTTATGCAATGCAAATTAACCTCATGCTTCAGTTCACAAATATACAAATAATTTGGCAAAGTCACAGGTTTTATAAACAACGGTCAAAGTACCTATAAGTTCTAAAATGAATTGGATTTCGATTGTCTTTAGGTATTTTAATCACTATTAATATACATAGATTTCAATTAATGATGAGATTTTCATGGATAAACATTCCGTTTGCTCGCCTGCCACTTGAAGTCCCACCATCCAGCTTTCAATACTCCAACTGATCCCATTTCCAATTTCTCATTTACGACAATAAAATCCGCCACCAATATACTAGGTACAACTCGGCATGGAATAGTCCTCGCAACTTCATCCATTGACTTTTCAGTGGTTCCATAAACAACATACGCCAGATTTCTCCCGTTACTTCTCGGACTGACATATCCCAATCCCGCCCCTCTCTCATAAACATGATTCAAAAACCGCACCTTACTATCATCATACACCGTATAACCTATCCGAACGCCAAAATCATCAACATTCCTCACATTTATCAACACCAAATTCCGATTCTCCGTGTACGTCGGATCTTTAATCGCATCCACTTCACTAACCAATAAAACCGTATACCTTCCTTGCACCAACAACTCATCTGCAAGATACCTTGCAGAATAATACGCAGACGCAAACTTTTCGCCATACACAATCGTAATATTCGAACCATAAAACACTTGTCGCGCCGGCCCACTCACCAATTCATTCTTTTCGTCTCGTTTCCAATCATCTCCAAAACACAACTTCCATTCATTCATATCCAACTTACATAAATGCTGCCTATCAAACCCGTCCAGTTCATCCGTCACCGGAAACAATTTTCCATCAACGACAATAAATCCCGGTCGTTCAATTTTCCCTGAATACAATTTCCGATCTACAAATCCAAACCGTCGAATATTCAACGTTTCCAATACCCATGTATCATTCCTCACCAAGATCTTCACATCAATCGACCCCTTTTGACCGTATTCAAACAGTTGTAAAGGTTTAATACCTCCCCGTGACCCAAAAGATGACGGGTTAGTAGTTACAATTGCGAAAGATTGCGGAAGTCGCGGTCGGTTTTCGAGATTGTTGTTTAAGTGTGTGTCAAAGAATTTGTTCATCTCACTGTCACCGACGTTTCCCCACCACCTTCAACCGAATAAAGAATATTTAATGTTAACGCTTACTGTGTGCATGTTTTTTTACCAGTGTGTTCCGTTAACTACCTCAGAGAACTCCGTAACTGACGAATTTGAGTTAATTTCCGTAATCAATCTCAAAAATCTCCTCAAATGCCATGGCGGAACTTGAACAAAAAAAAAAAAAAAATGAACCAACAACAAAATATCACTCATCAACAAACTTACCAGTATCATCCTTCGACCCAACCCTCACGAAAACCGGTACACCCTTAACATTCCCCACAAACAAATCAACCGCATACTCCATCAACCCACTCTGCACAATCCCAAACAACTTTGCCTCCATACCCAAAAAATCACTCCGCGTATACACATTGGGTAAATACGTTTCGTGTTTCATCCATCCTGATACGGGCGCCGTCGCTACGGTTATATCTGGGTACCGTGTGGAGAACACCAACGCACCGTGGCCACCCATTGAGTGTCCTGTTACGAGTAAACGTGATTTATCGGCTTTGTAGTTTTTGCGAAGGTACGGTTGCACGCCTGGTTGGTGTTTGGTTAGATACTCTAACGCGTAAAGTCCATTTACACGACCGGGTCCTTCCCAATTATACCCTACAAAACAATAAAAAAAATTAATTGTAAAACATCCAAATCAAACCCCCTAAACACATCAAATGATTGTTTTATACCATAAGCTCCTCGATTAGTAGGAAACAAAATCCACGAATATTTTTGTCTCTTATACGAATGTATAGTCCACGCATCTGTATCCGCTTCAACACCCGCTCCATGCATACTATAAATTACCGGACACCCCTTTGAGAATTTTTCACAATACGGTTCGACATCTACAGAAGGCGCCATAACCGCTGCTTTTTGTATACTGCCATCTATATCAATGAACGTAAATCGATACGATTCGCCGTGGAATTTTCGACAGCGGAGTTGTATTCGAATCGGTGGGAGTGTATTTATTGCGGTTTTTGAGGGTATTATGTTTATTTCAATGTGGTGTTGGAGATTACATGTAAATTTCGTTTGAAATAACTCGTCAGGGATTGTTATTGGAACCGCTTGTGATTGAGATTTTTCAAGTGGTGAAACTGAATGAATAAATGATGTGACCGACTCTGAAGAGAACTTCAATTTGATTTCTAATTCGAGGTTATCCTTTCGATGTTTTGTATCTGCATTTGTTACGAGAACAGACTAACAAAAATACCATTAAAACCCTGTTGAACAACAATAAAAACTGGTGATCTACTTACCAAATAAGGAGACGCAAGGTATCCATCAACCAAATCAGGCACGATAATATCTGTTTCGTCTATATACACATCAAACTTTTGCTTGAACGGTTGTAAAAACGTCGCCAGGGTTCCATTTGATTTCCCGTATGATGATACGGGAGCAATCAGTGTATGCTCGCCTGCTGTAAGGTAAACTGGAAGTTTTGCGCTGTTGACTCTGTACGTATCACCGCGATGTCGTATTCCATCTAATAAGTATGTTGTCGCACCACTAATCCGCAAAATATACGTTCCCGATTGATTAATATTAAAAGTTGTTCCGACGTAACCGACCCATTGAACACTAAAGGAAAAAAATGAAATAAAATACAACGTAAAGTTCGGTTTTCAAAAAAAAAACGAACGAACGAACGAACCCCGTGAAACCAAAAAAATCAGCATTAATTTCTTCATCGAAATTCTCGTCACCCTCAAAACCAGCAGAGAGTGATCCAATTTCGTTGGCTTTAATTCCCCGTTTCCATGTTGCCCAACCTCCAATCATTAATTCTGTTCGTATCGGTTGCTTTTTTTTAAAGATCGCCAACATATGAGATAGGCTCGTGTCATTATAACTTTCACGTGAATTTTATACTTACATAGAGTTTTGATTTATATAGTTTTAAGATCCCACCGTAAACACTCGTCACATCAAATTGTACATACGATGGTGAAAACGGTCCAATGAAATCCTTTTCCGAAAAAAATTTCGCAAATTCACATAAACACGACATAGATTATTATAAAGTTTGTCTCGCTGCGAAAACCCAACATACCCAAACACTATTCTCAAACAAATTTTCACCCTCATACTTCAACTTCACATCAGTGTCATTGCTACTATTAATCACCACGTCACTTAAACCCTTATCTTTTCCACTCGAAACCTGCGGACTCGGAACAACGCTTGCAGACAATGTCTTTAAATTCTCCACAAACTTCCCCGAATTCTGGTTTTGCGACGATTCGATTTTTATAGATTGATTATTTGATACATTAGACTTCCAGAAAAATGTATAAGAAAGTATCGAGATGTTTAGAAATAGAGATATTATTAATAACGGTTGTGTGAATTTCGACCGTTCCATTTTTGAAGTTTGCCTTTTTTGGTAAGCCGTCAAACACGCTTTTTGATATGAACTCGGATTACGATTCTCTCGCATCACTTTTAGCTCCTACTCATACACAGTCTTCTACTTTTAATAATTCTAATACTCAAGAACCAAAATCACGAATTTCAAATACAGTCGCAAAAAAGAAACAAGTCGGGTATATTAGTGGTCCGATATGGGAACTCGATGAACTCTGCGAATTCAACGAGATCTTGGATATGAATGACGACCGGATACAACCAGAGTAACCGATTTCATAGAATAAAAATTCATTGACAATTATTAATGTATTGTAAATTTACAGGTACACGATCAGATTCGGACAAAACGTTTCAACATCAGATATGTTTTTATGTCTTGACGAAAAAACTCCGTCTACTGGAATGCACTCTGATTTTCTTGTATTGACGATCCAGATGCCTCTGGTTGGTGAATTGGGGATGAATGATATTCAGATTGACTGTAAGCAGGAAATCATATCCGTGCGGTCTACGAAATAGTAGAGTACAAAATGATTTTGATTTTTTGAATGATGCTGACTTCGTTGTGTTTTCTCAGTAAACTTGTCGTTCCATTGCCGCAACCAGTCAGCGATTTAAATGGATCTGCAACTTGGGATAAATCGAGTTGCGTGTTAACGATTAAACTCCCGTTGCGGAGGAATGTGTATTAAATGGAAAGAGGTTTAAAAAGAATTGTAATAAAGAGCTAATAAAAAAGATCTTTCAAAAAATATCATCTTTCTTGATGTCGTGGGTGAAAGAGTCGGATCAAACAATGTCAGAACAACATCAATAGTTAAACTCCCAATACGAAAAGGATTGTATATTAAACATATCACATAGAGTTTTTTAAAAATCTTTGGGAAGTGTGTAAAAAAAAAAGAAAAAGTGAAAAAATAAAACGAGCCAATAAAAACGATAAATTAATTCACAAGTCATAAAAAAATATAAACCAAAGGATTCATCGACATTATTGTTCTTACACCATAAATCCCCACCGAAAAATAATTTTTTTTGTATAAAAAAATAAAATATTTTTTGGAGAAAGAAAGAGGAAACAGGGAAAAGAGTCGCCAAAAAGAAAAAAAAAAGAACGGAAGAAACAATTTATTATCATACTGATAGAGTTACCAACACGGAAATATCAAAGTTCCCCGCGAATAGTTTCCCATCGTTTGAAAGTGTATCCAACAAACGCAAGTCCTTTGTACGGGTTACGCAGATCTTCAATGGATACGCTCGAATTATTGGCAGGCGGAGCTGGTTCCATTTCAGTGTAATGACTGTCATGGGCAATTAGATCGTCTGTTGGGAAATAACTGGTATCGGTGATTGATCTAAGCGTGGGTACAAACGGTGCTCTCGTTTTTCGTATTCGGCTCCAATCGATTCCGGCGAAAAACGGGTGAGCTTTGATTTGGTCAACAGTTAAACGATCTTGAACATCACAAAGTAACCTATTGCAGAAATTTAATATAGTTTGAAAAAAAAAGAATCATCGAATATTTACCTCATGATGAGATCCTCGGCTTCTAAAGATATATGAACATCGTCTGGAATACCACGGAACTGTCTCCAGTTAATAATTTTTAAATACGTTTCCTGCGAAGTTTCCGAACAGAACGGTGGATATCCAACCAGACACTCGTACATGATAGTCGCCAAAGACCACCAATCACATTCCTTTCCGTAACCTTGCTGAGACCACACTTCGGGAGCGATATAATCCGTTGTTCCAACCATAGAATACGCCTAATTATAAATTTAGACACAACTCCCGATAAATTGTAAAGAAAATTTCTCATACCAATTGTCTTCTATTCTTCTTCCATGAGCTTAATCTATCTTTACGTGAAAACGTTAAATTAATGTTGTTTTGTGTTCCAATTTCTTGCATTTCGTCTCCGGAAATATCCAACAGACGCTGATAGTAACTTGTATCGTGAGTTTTATGAAATCCAGTCGAGAGTCCAAAATCGGATAATTTTATGTGGCCGTCACGATCTATTAATACTGTACATAGGAAAAGATAAGTTAACACAATTCAACATATAAATAAACTTGACGTGGTATTTTACAGTTATCTGGTTTAATATCACTGAAATCAAATTAGAAAAAAGGTTTAGTTCCTTGGGTTCAACTCTTCAACTCAAAGATTTACCGATGAATAAATCCAAGTGCATGTACATCTTCAATCGCAGCAACACATTCCGCCATGTAAAAACGAGTAACATCTTCAGGGAAGGTATCTTCCTTCATCAACATCGTCATGAAATCTCCACCGGGAAGAAATTCCATAATCAAATAGAGGTAATGATCATCTTGGAAAGAGTAATACAATTGAACGACCCAGTCAGAGTGCGCCGATTCGGCCAAAACGTCACGTTCTGATTTAACGTGCGCAAGTTGGTCGCGCTGAACCATGTCCGATTTTCGCATGGTTTTCATGGCGTATACTTTTCCGGTATCTTTCTTTTGAACCAATCTCACCTAACAAAGATTGTCAAAAGTTAGAGTTAAATTTTTTCACCAAATTTCAAAAAGAGCATATTTCCAAGTATATAAGACATACTTCTCCAAAAGCACCTCTCCCAATAGTCTTGATAGTCATGAAATCATTGACACTTAAACGCACACGACGCAAACGAAGAAACTCGGATTCCTTAATTTTCAATTGTTCAAGCTGCTTAGCTTTTTTCTCTTCAGAAAACATTTCAATTTTTTCTTCCATATCTTTTCGTCTATTTGTGAATATTCAAACATATTGTTTACAAAGAACAATGTGATAATAATTTTTAGATACTGGAAGTTTCGTTTTTAAAAAATCGCAAAATTTAAATTACCTTTGTTCCCTTTCGGTGTATTCGTTTACAGAAGATTTGTAAAAATGTTCTAAACGATATTTTGCAGCCACAGCTCTGTCCAACGTCCCACGACTAAAACCTTCGAGCGAACGAACAAATTCGATTCCGTCTCCGTCGGCACTTTGGATTCCAGGCATATCGTAGTAAACGGAAGATTCGGTGTCCATTTCGGCAGAAGAAAGTGCTCTGGGGTCGGGATTAAACGTCGGGGCGTCGGGCATTTGAATGTCTCCCATCATTCCGAACACAAAATTCAACTTTTGGTGACAGGTCTGGGTCTTCATGCGCCTCGCCATCAAAACGGAAAAATTTTATCCACAACAAATCTTTTTTTAACTTACAAATACACTTATGTGATCTTTTATTTACGCTAATCAAAAAATTATCTTTTTTTATCACTGCACATTCCTTTTTTTTTTTACAATTCATTCCTGATTGTATCCCATCTTTTAAATGTGTACCCGACAAATGCAAGATCCTTGTTGGGGTTTCGCAGGTATTCGTTCCCTGGGGCGTTATTGACCTCGACAGGGATTACATCGGGTACCTCGGCATAATCTTCCGTCGGGAAGTAGCTCGTATCGGTTATGGATCGAAGTTGTGGAATGAAAGGGGCACGGATCTTTCGCAGATTTACCCAGTCAATTCCTCTGAAAAACGGGTGTCTTTTGATGGCATCAACATCTAGTCGAGACTGGGCATCGCACAGCAATCTATCAATAAGATCAATTAACAATCGAAAATCGTGTGAAAACCAAAAGTCCTCACCCTTTTAGCAAGTCTTCAGCTTCATGGGACAAGTGAACGTCATCGGGCACATACAGATGCTGTCTCCAGTTGATAATCTTTCGATACGTTTCGTGGGCATGATCAGAGCAAAAAGGAGGGTATCCAATCAGACACTCAAACATGATTGCGCCTAGTGACCACCAGTCACATTCTTTTCCGTATCCATGCTGCGAGAAAACTGAAAGAATGTTTTAAACAAAGATTCCAGAAACAGGGCACAAATTTAGCATACCCTCAGGGGCGATATAGTCTGGTGTTCCAACAATTGATTTCGCCTGTAAAATGAACATTAACTCAATCACCACAACACCAATAATCAAGCTACGTTACTTGTGCTCTACGATTTTGCTTCCATGTAGCAATCTTATCCTTTCGAGAATAAGTGAGATCGATATTTTTAACCGTACCGATATCCTTGAGTTGGTTATTCGAAGCATCTAGGAGTCGTTGGTAGTATGCGGAATCGTGTGTTTTATGAAATCCAGTCGACAGACCGAAGTCTGACAGCTTAATGTGTCCATCCTTGTCAATTAATACTAAAACAGTAATTTTCAGCAAAAATAGCAATTGTATCAGTCCAACTTTTACATACAATTATCAGGTTTAATGTCTCTGTGGACGTATCCAAGTTTTTGAATCGACTCAATAGCTGCTACACATTCTGCCATGTAGAACCGGGTAACATCTTCAGGGAAAATGTCCTCTTTGATCAAAAGCGACATCAAATCTCCCCCGGGTAAAAACTCCATAATCAAATAAAGATATTGCGCATCTTGAAAAGAGTAATACAGCTGAACCACCCACTGCGTATTGATCGATTCGGCCAATACATCTCGTTCCGCTTTTACGTGCGCCAGTTGATCTTTCTTCACCATCTCAGACTTTTTCAAAGTTTTCATTGCGTAAACTTTTCCATTATCTTTCTTTTGTGCTAACCGCACCTAAAAGTTAAAATGCATGAGAGAAAATATGGGCGGGAGAAACTGAAAACAATTACCTCTCCGAACGCCCCTTTCCCAATAACTTTAACAGTTAAAAAGTCATCAACACCCAAACGAACACGACGTAAGCGTAAAAATTCAGACTCTCTTCTTCCCAATTGCATCAGCTGCCGATTCTTTCTATCATCAGAAATCTTTTCCTGCCCAATTCGAGATTCAAATTCTACCCGGCTAAAACAAATAATACAGTTCAGGTAAATTGATCCAATACACCATAATAAAACGGCAAAGAATTTACCGGGCTTCTCTGTCCTGGCACTCTGAAACAACCGATTTGTAGTAATGTTCCAATCGATATTTCGCAGCGACCGCACGATCTAAAGTACCTCTCGAAAACCCTTGCAACGACCGGGGGAAGTCCGGTCCATCCGCCGCCCCATCCACGGCCTCCCCCATCACCACATCACCTTCGTCGTCCACTTTGAAAAATAATCGAGGGAAAGTAGCTTTAAATAACTGTTTAACCTTAGAATAAAAATTGTTTTTTCCGTCGGTTTTCTGCGACCTAGTTGAGCGGGTGGAAGCGTTTCGTTTGAGATTTACTCCTCCTGTTGTGAAATTCGCGGTTGTTGTTGACGGATATTGTTGTTGAAAATATTTATCCGGGTTTATGGCGTCTCGGGCTTCGCGCGATCTTACGCTGGATGCTGAATTTAATGTTGTGGTTGTTGTTGCGTATTGGGGATTAGAGTAGAAGAAATCACGGTCGTATGTTGGCGATGGTGCTGAATTCACATATTTCGGATATGGTGAGTTGTATGGTGATGCTGGGTTTCTATTTACTGGTTGTTGTGGGGAATTGCCATAGTTCATTATTGATTATCTGTCGCGAAATTCTACGGGATAGTTTTTAATTGTCGAATGTGTTGTAGGTTTAATTTGTGTGAGACAACAACACACTAAAGGGCGTTATCACTATCTCGATACGACTGTGTAAATAGATTATTAGTAACTACGTATTGATATACTGATAATGAAAGAAATGCATCATTCCAGAGATGATGGTTGAAAAAACGGTTTTCTCTCAATCTTTTTGGCAACAATTCCAAAACATTGATTCATTGAAGACGATACCGGGAAGATAAGACAAGAAATAAAGCGCAAACCTTCTTAAACCAACGGAAACACACCAAGGCTCTAAATATGACGAAGTAGGACCCTTCGAAAAGTTTCAGAAAAATTTTTTGGGCGATGAAAAATTCTTTGCTGCACACAGCCCGCTCAGTTGCACAAGATTTTAATTTCCACCGAATATAAATTCCCCATGGTGTCTCCAGCCAATGAAATCACGTCGCATCATTATTTCCAGAAATTCCATTTGATTTATAATCTTGTTTCATGATTGGATTGAATTCAATTTTTTTCTTTTTGAAAATTCAGAATGAAGAAAGACAAGTCCGAGCACGAGATCCCTTCCTATCCAGATCCTCCAGGTCCTAAATCAAAGAGAAGATTATGTCGTGATTTACCATGGCTAATTATATTTGTCTGTTTCTGGGCCGGAATGGTCGTAATTTCGATATTTGCCTTGAAATATGGAAATATTAATCGGTAGATTCAAATTCGTACAATTTGGCATCAATATCAATAATCGTCTAAATTACAGACTCAAATACGCTCGAGATTCTGAAGGGAATTTGTGCGGTAGTCCTATTGGTGACGATTCAACCAGGGATTTGCGATCGAAACCCGTACTTTTTTTCTTCTTTACAGCTCCACCAAAAGTCAACAACATTGTGAACGCATTGAACTCCACTGATGTAAATGATGGAGTTTCTAAATACTTTAACGGGACGCAAGATCTCACTACAGTTTGTGTCGAATCTTGCCCTACTGTTTCATTTGACCCGAGTACAACAATTTGTGAATACGATGTAAATAAAACGGAAATTGACCTGGCGAGAACTTTAAATCCTTCAAAATGGATGGACGCTATTGCAAATGGGAGATGTGCATTAACGCTTGAAAGTTCTCCTGGTGCGTTTTCAATTCGCGACCTTTTGGAGTCCTGTTATTAATAATTTAACACGTTAGTTCTTGGAAGATGTTTACCAAAATTTCTTGTTGATGGCGCTTCTTCTCTCAGTAATTCGACCCAAAATAACGCAAATTCCACTATTTCGATTCCGATATCTCCGACAAAGACAAACAACGCATCTCTGAATCTAGATTACAACACATGGGGCCAGAATTTTGTGTCGAATTTAAACACAGCAACGACTCCAGCAAAAATATTCCAAGATGTGATTCAAAGTTGGCCAATAATCCTCGCGTAAGAGATTTTTTATGTTCGTTTTGCAATTGAAAACAAACTGAATTCGTTTAAAAGTTCTTGCGGAATAGCATTGTTAATATCGTTTATCTGGCTGATTCTTTTACAATACTTTGCCGGATTTTTCGTATGGATAACATTAACTCTCGCACTCTCATCTTCTTGGATTCTGGGCGCGGCATTCTTGTATAGCTGGTATATAATAGCAAGTTCCGCACCGAATTCGTCTGTTCAAAATGTTTCGTGGATTCCTCGGTCGTCAGCGCCAATAATTCAAATTAATTCTTTACACGGGAGCAATGAATCAAAAGTTATTGATCAAGTACTTTATAATGAATTGTTATTGCTTATCTTAGGTATGCCAGTGTGGATATTTTTTTTCCAAGTGTGAATTATCATTTCTCAATTTCGGTATTTCATCTGTAGGGATTATACTATTATCAATCGCATTCCTGTTAAGTTTATGCACATGCTGTTGCTTAAGAAGAATAAAAATCGCAATTAAATTAATTAAAGAAACCGCAAAGTCAGTATGAAATATTTATCGTCTTTAGAAAAATTTTTTTAACGTTATTCTCTCCACCAGAGCAACAGCATCAATGCCATCCATCTTACTCGTTCCGTTATTCAAATATATATTTCTAATGGTTTTAATGCTATGGACTGTATTTATATATGTCTTACTGGCATCATCTGGTACACCAATAACAAAAGCAACAAACACCTTTGTCTCGGATCTTTCAAGAAATGTTTCCACATACAGCGCAGGAAAGATTTTAGAATTTCAACCATCCTTGTAAACTTTCTAACCCCTTTTCTACTCGTTTTTTTCCCCAAATGCCATCTAAAGATTTTTTCGATAGATCGCTCCCATACCTCCAAATATACTTTATTTTCGGATACTTTTGGACCCACCACTTCCTAATTGCCGTCTCACAAACAACTCTCGCTGGCGCAATCTCATCTTGGTACTGGACGCAAACCAATAAATCCATCATCACCAAATCTTTCCCCGTTTTAAAATCTTTTATCCGAGTTTTGCTGTGTCATTTAGGTTCTCTTGCGTTTGGGTCGTTGATTATCGCGTTGGTAGATTTCATTCGGTGGGTAATCACGAAATTAGAGAAACAAGCTGAGAAGAAAAGTGGAGCGTATGGGAAAGGTGGTTGTTTGGGAGGGTTTGTGAGGTTTTTGATAAAGATTCCGTTTTGGGTGGTGAAATGTTTTTGTGGGTGTTTCTTTAATATTATAAAGTTTATGAATAGAAATGCATATATTGAGGTAATCTTTTTTTTACTATTGATTTGTTTAAAAAAAAACAAAATAAATAAAAATGTACGTTGCTTTTGTTTTAGATTGCGGTTTATGGATACGGATTTTGTAAAGCATCTCGGAAAGCATTTTGGCTTATATGTAGAAATGCCTTGCGGTAAATGCTTCGTAATCACTAAATGTTAGATATTGACTATTTATTCTATAAACAGATTTGCGGTGCTTGACAAAGTTTCCGATTTCATCTTATTTCTGGGGAAACTCTTCATTGTTTTTTCTACCACTATCGCTGGACTGTTTCTGTTAATGTATTATCGCGGATCTGAAATGGCCTGGACGAATTTCGCTGTCCCTTCTCTGGTATGAGTTGTGATTTTCGTAAACGACTCATGGGCTTAATGTTCAAAACAAATTAGATAATTATGTTGTTTTCATACTCTATCGCATCAAGCGTCTTGGCAGTGCTGGAAATTGCAATCGACACCGTTTTCTTTTGTGTTTGTAAGTTTTTACTTTCTAAATGTAAAATAAAAGATATTTACGCTATATTATATATTAAACAGGCGAGGATTTAGAACGCAACAACGGAACTCCAGAAAAACCATACTACATGAGCGATTCACTCCGTGAAACAATTGGAAAATATCAGAAACCCCCAAACGTCGAAAAGAAATGATAAATTGCTTATTTTTGTATATTACAAAATGATCAAAAAAAGGAAAAATAAATGAACAAAAAAAAATGCGAATAAACATCACAAAAATCTTTTGCTTTGAAAGGAAAAATACGTAAACATAAAGGCAGAAAAAAAATAAAAAAATTAATGAATGTTATTTTAATCTGACGATCGAGATGGCTGTGAAGGAAGAGCGAATCGTAAAAAGTGTCTGGACGTTCGACGAGATGAGGGTCTTTCGGTTGGGTTTGCAGGCGGTGGGAAAGTTATGGAGTGTGAGTTTCGATTTGGATGTGAGTGCCACGGCGCAGTTCTCTCGCTCGTCCCTGGATTATCATCAACATCGCCGTTGATTGTCGCGCTATCGTCATAATACGTATATCGGAATGCATTAATATAAATATTTTGGGGGGCTTGGATTGCGGGTCCGGCTTCTCGCTTGCAAAGAGGGCATTCATTACTCCGACTATAAAGAAATTAGCGTATGCATTAATATTTGCAGTAAAAACTAAATATACCTGGTTAACCATCGATCTAAACAGAATAAAGAGAAGTTAATCACATATAATGTGCATAAAAACATTTAAAACTTACCAATACAAGCAGAGTGGAACAAATGCTTGCAAGGAAGTTCTCTCAGCACATCACCATCCTCATAATCTTCTAAACAAACCGCACATGTATCTGCTCCGATCGCACTCCGAGTTGATGACATAGTACTGGAACGAACTGACATTCGATCCAATTGAGACATTTTCGCTTTCGTATTTTCTTCTGTATTATGACTCATCTGCTCACTTTCGTCTTGATTCAAAGGCTCCGGCAGAGGCTCATGTTGATGATGAGGACGTGAAAGCGACGAAGAACCCTGTTTCGATAAATCCTCTTCAGTAGGTTCATTCGGGCTTAAGCTATTCGTGTTTTCCATATTTTCAACTACCACTTTCGCTGTTTCTGCATATTCTGGAAGTGCGATATTTTCCGTTTGCGGGGTGGTATCAACTTTCGCCTCCTGCGCTTTTAAAATCTTAGAATCACTACCGTATAAATTCGGGTCTTTCACATCCTTCACTTTCTTTGATACCGAGTCTCCCACCCTATTCCGTTTCCGTTTTGCCGTCCATGTCTTAATCGGGAGTGCTTCAACGAGTGAACGATCCATAACGTTCATATGATTGTGATCGAATTCAGGGAAACCCGCCGACGGAATGTCATCCATCTCACCTTCCCTTTGCCTTCGCTGCCGATACCTGTAATTCCGCAGGTGAAGAACTACAGATGCCAGAAACGATACCGATAGTATCATAATCACACCTCCTAATATAAACTGCATCCCGGGCTGTGAATCAGAGACTGGTGCGGGTGTAATTACTACATTAAATCTCGTATTGTTTTGCGTTGCGGATGCTGATATTTGATTGATTAGCCAAACACTCGTTGTATTACTGAACATATAAGCAGGAAGCTTTGCCTTGACTGGACTCATGATTTGATTTTTTGCTGCTTCGACATCCCCCCTTAAAAACCCAAACCCACGTAATCGTCCTCCAAGTTTAGTGAATGTATTTATATTGTCTACTTTATCGTCCGTGCTGCATGACGCATAATTTGGTGTTAGCGCTATCCAAGAATAAGCCGGGTTCTTCCATAACGGGTCAACGGTATAATTTCCTTTCGTAACGTTGCAAGCATTCTCTACGTAGGCCACAAATCCCTAGTCAATTCAGTTTAGAAATCCATATTCTCATAATAATACATTAATTTAAGAATAACCTGGACGGCTTCAGGGGGAGTATTAGCAAAATAAACAACGAGGGAGTCATCAGGAATTTTTATTTGAGTTTCAGTGAAAGGAGCTTCATATTCGATGGTGGACAGTTGGAAGACAGCAGAGCTGGGAGAAAGTGCGAAGATGCCTGGGTAAATACATAGTGCTAGAATTACCAAAAAAAGCGGCACCATCTCCCACCAATTCAAATCCCTTGTACCACCTCTAATGAGCCATCAACAGTTTTTGGATTTCAGCATCAGATCATCCTGCGAATGAACAAATCCAATCGCTCCTACTCCGCGCACCAACAACTCTTTCTTGGTCACTTCGGCTTGTTTGTAAACTGCTTCAAGCGATGACATCTCTGGCTTTCCAATTCGACCTATCATCAAAAAATTCACCAAGCTGTCTTCAGCTATCAAATCAACTATCAACAAACCTAGAATCGCCTTATTTAATGCATCGGCAACCGTCTCGCGCGAATATTTTGAAAATAGATATCCTGCAGGACTCTCTGTTGGATCCTCGTATGCGATTAGCGAAAATACTTCCTGCAGAACCAGAAAATAAGATGAGAATACAGTTATGTCGTGTATCCCAAACCGTTAATATTTCTTTCGTATGATGGCAATTCTTTGAGCTGAACTTTGAATGCAAATGTCGTCCTTGCGTCAACACCTCTTCCCAAATCGTATCACTTTGCGCCGCTTGCGATAATGAACCGGAGTCATCTGAATCATCATCGTTCTCTCGATCAATGTCCATACTGCCGAAAACGTAATTTAGTAAGAAAACTCGGAGAAGGTGTTAGATTAAAAATCCGTACTCATCTTGTTTCTTGGACTTTATATTCCTCAAGCGGGCAACCAGTTCGATAAACCGCCGACATTCTAGGGCAAAATGTATATTTTCGTTTTCTTTAATAAGATTGGGGAAGGACGTCTCGCAAAGTTTGATGGCTTCATCGATGCTTCCCTGACCAATAAGATTTCGGATTTCTTTTGATGAGAGAAAGATTATTACAAACTATAAATGGATATCAACTTAATATAGATAATACCTTGTCTGATGGACACTTTATAATCCGTGAAATCTAACGCCCAGGAGTTTTCACTACCTACCAGCATATCAGAGCTATTTCCCAGATTTGGTTTCATGAAATTATAGAATTCGGTCGCAGATTCAGTATATCCGTGATAGATTAAGTACTCTAGTACGAGCTGATCGAGTGGATTGGCGGAAGGGAAGGAACGCGGTGCAGAAAACAAACTGGGATTCTGGCTAACTAGTGGATTTTCAGATTGTGGTGATTTTTTTATCGGATCCGTATACAGCGGAATTGGTATCTCATTAATTGACTTCCAAAAATTATATGTCTCCTCCTGTTCAGAATTTTCTTTATGTTAAAAAGTAAAATTTCACTTTGCACACTCAGAACATACCCTGAAATGCTGATCGATATCATAAACAAATTCTCGCGTTCCAAAGTTCACTTCGACTTCTTCGTCGGGCGTGTTCAATCCAATACTTGGGTATAACGTTCCCTTGATATTTCGAAATGCAATCCCCAGATTTAACCCATTCTTTGTGAAAAACGCCGTCATCGTGTGAAAATTAATCCCGCATCCAATAACATCTTTCGTTGAGAACTGTGGACCATACGGCTTTCCTTTCGTTTCGCTGGCAAATGCTTTCCCGTCATCCCCATGATAACCCCACGAATTGCTCTCCCACCCTGAAATGTGAGTATATTGATAAAAATAAACAATCAATATTTAACTGGAACCTTACCAGGAAGTTTGCTTAACGTTACATGCTTATCACCAAATCCGATTCCAATATACCTTCAAAGTGTTTGTTAACTTTATGATTTAAAATAAAAATCGACCGACTATACCCGTCTCGACCCTTGCTGATGATCTCAACTTCAAAGTAATATAATCCACACTGTGGGGGAATAGGGAAATTTGATCTCACTGTCCCGGCTTCATCCTTCTTCCCATCTCCTGATAGGACAATTAAAACGAATGCAATAAGCAAATAAATTAATAATATCTACCTTCATATTTCACTCGCAGATTCTGTTTGGATATGCTTAAAAACTGGCACATATCTTTTGGATTCAATTCCGAAGGCAAAGGTGGAATTGAATTGCTATTAACCGTCGACTTGGTTTCAAAACTATTTGCACTTTGATGATAATTAGAACTATTATAAGCTTGTTTGGCAGCGCTTTGAGATGCGGCTGATATCGGATGTGGGAAGAGCAACGCCAACGATACATTCTGCTTGTCGGACTCGGGCGACAACGACGACGACGAGGGCGATAATAAATCTTTCTGACCAAGTTCATCAAACATCGTTTGCTTTAAATACGATGGAACTATTCTTTCTCGTTGTCGGATAGTAGGTGTACTTGCATTTCCGTTTGATGTTTCAACTTCAAGTTGTCGAGCGACGTACGTCGGATCATACGTTGGATTTCTCGCTATTCTCCGCTGAATGAATGGGCCTCTCAGAATTGAGATATCTTGCGACATGGTTTCAGTCGTTGGTGAGTTATTTGAGAAAATCAAAGAATTAGGAGTACGATTGCGATTAGAATAATTAGGTCCTTGAGGACGTGCACCAGAGCGAAGGAAAGATAAAGATAAAACGAAAAAGAACGCCCCAACTATTAGAGTAAAGAGGTGGGTAAACCAGTGCGGGGGCAATTGTTCCAAAGTTTTGGAAGTGCTTTCTTTGATAAAGGAATCCGTAATTTTTGCTGAATAACTTTCGATAATGACTGGATGGTGTTACGGTGGTGTAGTAAAAGCTTCTGTTTTCGATCTTATTGGTGTCCACTGTTCAGTTGTCTGGGCACAAGCTGTCAGCTAACATGACATAAAGATAGCTATGAAAGAATACTAAATATCTTTTACAACGAGAACTAATTTATAGTCTTATCCAAAATATTAATAAGATTATCAAGGTCGATTTCAGACATTGAAGCGCAAGTCAAGGGTTTAAAAATATTTTTTAATGAAAAAAGATTACAGCTAATAACATTTCATGATAAAAGACTAATGGGTTAAATATATTTTCCGAAAAAAACAATTTAAGAACGTTCTCCACGAAGACGACGAGCTGAAAAGATATAAAGGAAAATTTTAGCAAAGAATATTACAAAAGAGTCACACAAACTAACCCAGCTGAATATCCTTAGGTTGAATGGTAACTCTCTTCGCATGAATAGCAGCAAGGTTGGTGTCTTCGAACAATCCTACCAAGTAAGCCTCTGCGGCTTCTTGGAGGGCACCAATAGCGGAAGATTGAAACCGTAAGTCAGTTTTGTAATCCTGTGCGATTTCTCGGACGAGACGTTGGAAAGGAAGCTTTCTGATTAAGAGTTCCGTTGACTTTTGGTAGCGTCGAATTTCACGGAGTGCGACAGTTCCTGGCTTGTAACGGTGAGGTTTCTTGACTCCACCGGTAGTTGGAGCAGATTTACGCGCGGCCTTTTGGGTGGTAAAGCTTAAATTAACGAAAAAAGTGGAAAGAAAAATTTTGGCAAACATACTTTAGTAGCGAGCTGTTTTCTTGGGGCCTTCCCACCTAAACGAAGTTGAAATAAAACGATTAGATGCGCAAAACAGAGCGGAAGAAGGATGTACCGGTTGATTTTCTTGCGGTTTGTTTAGTTCTTGCCATCTCTTTCTTTTCAAAATCAATGTGACACAGGTGTGACTTGTCAATAACGCGCACTTTTATTGTAAAAACTTCTCCTTTCATTCACATCGCTTAAATTGAAGCACTGATATTATTCCATTGGCTCCTCCCACTGTATATTTTTTTAGTTTTTTATTGTTGAAATCATATATTCCGGCTCTTTACCTGCTACTCGCATACTCTTTTCAATGTTTTGTGCTGAGAACGCCGTGACTGTTCCGCCTGAATATACACTCATACTGTATATCGGGCGCCCAAGATTATAAATACCGCAAATCAGCTTCGTTTGTACATCCTTTTTTGAAGATGTTAGCATCAATTGCTTAAAAATTAAAAGTTCAAGAACCTGAATCATTACAATTCCATCACGAGATGCTGTAATTATAATTCCTGGAATTTCCTCCATGCCTGTTTTGATTGGTCCTGGTTGTGATGAGGTTTCTATTACGGATGCCCTCCTCTCAAGCATCGAAGCTCTTCTTTCTAAAATAGATCCAGTTTTCATTCTTGATAGAGTTGCGGACGTATTCAATAAACCAGGGAATCCCAGTATTAATTCCATCCCAATAACATGTTTACCAACTTCTCCAAGTTTTCCTGACGATGGAGCGTAGTCTGCGCTGCTATAATGCCCCGTGTACCAATTTTCTGCCTCTCCTCCTTTTGGAAGTTTTCTGCGCATGTACACGATACCACTATTATATGCAAACAGTAAGTAGTCACCCAATATGGAAGTTGGTGCCGCTCCACCACTTTTCAGAACTTTTGTTGTCAGTGATGTCGCAGATGACGCTTTCTCCGGTGCATTATTACTTCTCCATCTCCAGGTATTCTCACAGTGTCCTCGAACCACCATTATCTCCGAATCATTCACTGACTTAAGCATATCAGCTAAACTTCCCTTAAAGTTTCCAGATGTAGATTGATCAATTCTAAACTCAATGTGACACTCGGTGAGAACCTCCTTATCATGAGATGCGTATAGTATTTTTCCATCTGGAGACCAGCTCAATAGAAACGGCCGATGCATATATATAGGATTAGCAGTGGATATTCCTCGAATAGACTCTCCATTATAATCAACTTCAAACTCAAATCCATTCCCGTCAGTTTGATATGGATTTCCCTCAAAATCCCAAAACGTTACCCTCACAACTAAAGGAAGTTGCTGATTTTCGAAATCTTGCGGTTCAAAGTGATCTTGTTTGGTCACATGCGGTCGAGACATTCCCGCTACAGCGGCAACAAACAAATTCCTTGACGGATGTATAGCGTACGCTATCACTTGGTCTTGAGAATTATCCGTAAACGGCCACTCTTGTGCATTATTTCTCTGAATCTGTCCGTTCAAGATTAGGTCCGTATCTAAGAATATTTCATGAACGATTTCGCATGTTCTTGCGTCAAGGATTCGAACGTATCCATTTCGACTACCAATCATCAAATCATTACATCCTCCTTGACTATTCTTTAACCTACTAGAGCCCCACGTATCTTCCTCAGCTCGATTTTGACGCTGTTGATGATAACGAATATGGTTCGGCACAAACTTTGCAAAAATAATTTCAGCAAATCCTTTCGTATCCACAAATTCATACTTTGTAATCACTTTGCCGGATCTTGCATCCCAAACTCTAATAATATTATGTCCTTTCATTTCATTTTCGTGAGAAATTCCGCCAACACTGAGCAAAAAGTTTCCGTCTTGGGAAAATTCGATTTGCGAAATTGAGTTGAGACCAGTGTTGAATGATTTCACGCCATCTTTAGACACTTCGCCCAGTGTGGAAATCTTTGTCATACTAAACGTGTTGTCGTCAATCCCCGTTGTAATGAGTCCGCCAGCGCAAAGTTCAGCAGTTAGCAAGTCGACAGTCGTTAAATCTCTATTCACTGGAGCAGCTTGCTTGTTAATTGGGAGTATACTCTTGACTGCGCATGCGTGCAGTGCTCGTGAGAAGTTATATGATCCGTTCGAAGGTTTAATAGAGGTGATGGCGCCCAGTATACTACCATACAACAAATGTCTCCCGAATTCGCCCGCATTCCAGTAAGTCAATGAAGTGATTCTCTCATTTACACTTATTTCAAAGAGAGATTCACCAGTTTCGGAATTGTATGATCGGATTAGCGATTTGGATAATGCCTTCAAGTCCTCGCTTTTCATAGAATTCGAGAACAAGTGAGAATTGTTGTGAATATGAGTAGTACTGTGAATTTTTGCAAATTCTTCGCGAACTCCAGTGATATAAGATAAATTCTCGATAACCGGATTTGGGCATGATTGTGCCGTAAACAGTTGGGAGCCATCCGATGAAAAAACGCAGTTTGTCAATCTCAAATGTATCCCAACGTTAGGTTTCACATTCACAGATGAGGTCGCGATAGGTGAACTCCACAATTTCTTCCATTTTACATTATTTACTGTTAAATATTGCGATCCATAACAGAATAACCCATTTTCTGCCACAGCTGCGACCGGCGCAGCAGTTTTAATTTGTAAATTTCTGTCGATTCCTTCGTCAATGACCATATTACGGATAACTTTTCCTCGTGCCACTTCCCAGATTGAAATTTGATAATCCGAATCCACGGAAAATATTCGCCGATTATCTGGTGGTAAGAATGCACAAAACGCAATATATAACGGATGTTGATGCTTCCTTTGAGTTTGAGGGGAGATAATCGACTCCAAATTTTTTATCAGTGCGCCAGTTTTCAGAGACCACAGTTTGAGGAGGTTTTCTGAGGTCGGTGTATTGTGGATAGCAACTGCAATTGTATTCCTGTCTGTCGAAAATGAAATACAAGTCACACCCGACAGTTCGTCGCTTACAAAATTTCTATGTTGTTCGCTTTTTTGATCTTTTAATAATGCCCACGCAAATGTCCACAGAACTTCACCCGAGCTCACATCCCAGACTTTGACATTGCTGGTGGACCCAGTTGCAATCAAGTGTCCGTCGTTTGATATTGTGCAATGCTTTACATTTCGATGTCCAAACGAGATTGATTCGTAAGGATCATCCGAGAGTCTCCAGTTTTTATCGAATCTTATTGAAAACAATAGTTAAAAGAAATTGTTTAGATGTGAACGATTAAACTGAAATACTCGAGTCTTCCTCCTCGAATGTGCTCGAGATCTCCTCTGTTACTTTCAATATACGAATGCGTTGCTCGTGCAAATTTTGCAACAACTGAAGACTCTTCCGAAAAATCCTCTGCAATTGGAAAATTATTGAACTCTTGCAACCACAATCCGAAGGGGATTTTTCTCGACCCCAACTCATATCGACAAACCCATGAGCTGCGATGTCTTAGAAAGTTGACCAAGTGTCGAGTGATTTCGTGACATTGCATTGGCATGTTGAGTTTTCGTCCCTCGCGGATTATCCACATTAATGTTTTTAGAGTTTGATGAACACCCTATAAAATAAACCAAAAAATGACACTTCATTGTAAGAAGCAATCAAGGAAATACCTCGGTTATAAGCTTTGCTTCCAAAAACGCATAGTTTTGCAGAGTATTGTAGAGCAGGTCCCACTTATGTGCATATACTAACGCTCTTAAGTATTCTCTCACCTTCCTTTTGTTGAATACAGGATGTGTAGCAGGAGGAGTGAGTTCAATTTTTTGCGCCGGAATTAGCCTGTCGCTTCCAAATTTGGGGAATGTCGAACCAAGCAGTTTCGACTCCACTATTTTCCCATCAGCCCATTCTGAATTCAAGTACCCAACCAATATTCGCATCGACAAAGCAAACAAATCATTTTTCAGGTATCTCACTTCGGCTATTTTCTTAATCTCGCTATGCACCCACATCAAGTTTGCCCCCATCTTTTCCACCCAACCATAGACATCCATTAAATCTCGAAGAATAGCGACGGTTTGTATCGACGGTACTCGAGCTATTTTCGAAAACATTTCAGTTCCGTCACATTCTGCACATTTTTCGAGCGATTCTATAACCACTTCATCAACAAGACTCAACAAATCCTCCAAAATCATCTCCGATATACCATCTAACGTGCAAATCAACCACACCGCTGTCCATTTTGTCAGCATAATCCCATGAACTTTCTCTAGACACTCAAACATTGAGTGTATAGTTTCGGATATTGTTGGTTTTAAACATTGTGCATAGTCCGTTTTCCATGATGTCCAAGTTTTTGCTTGCTGCACCATCAACCAGAGATGCAGAGGGGGTGCGCAACCTGCTAAATCATCAATATTCACAACCGAAGACATTAAATCATGATACTGTTGCGGTCGAAGCGCGCGATTATTCTGATGAAGCCAAGATTTCAAAGCTCCGTGTGTTTCGACAATATCCAATGGATCCAACTCAAAAATCACCTCCTCCATTTTCAATTCAGAACTATACATTTTTGGGTTTGTTTTCATGTGCTGAGTGATTCGCGGTTCTATGTATTCCATAACTCGACTTTTGGGGTCAGATATTGAAATGATAACTTGCACGTGAGGTGAAATCTGTTCGAGTCTCAACCACCCTAAACGATTTCCAAAATCATCTACACCATCCCAAGTTGCTGTCCCGCTGTTACTGGCGTTCATGCTTTTTAAATTATCAAGACCAAATAATGCAATGATTAGAGGTGACTTTTTTGTCGCGAGGGACATTGAAGATATTAAAGCATCTCCCAAATCACTGTAAACATTGTTATATCGTTCAAAATCTTTTGAATTCAAATTGCTTTGATTTCCTTTAGTTCCTGGAGAAATTATAGCCTCATTCAGCATTGAATATGCTTTGCGGATTTGTCGGCAAAGTGAAGAAACTAGCGGCGCAGGTGACGATGATTGCAAAGTTTTTCCGATAAACCGAGTAACAACAACCGGATTTATAGGTGCCATAGCGACAGGTGTATGAGAATTTCCGTGAGCGGTGTGTCGTATTTTATTCCGCAGCAATAATTGGTGGATAGCATGAACGACTAGCTGCGTTTTCCCGGCTCCAACGGGACCTTTAACTATTAAAGGAGGGATAATCTTGTAATTCGCAATACGTGATTCTAGAATTGATACTATGCGAGTGATTTGTTGATGGCTAACACCTGGATTGATGAGTTTAAGTCGTCGGTGAAATAGCTGCGTGTGGTGTAAAATTTCCTCCCGTAATTCATCATACGGCGCAATTCCTTCTGTAGCGCGATCACAGCATTCTGCCACAGACTAAATCAATAATATTTGAAATAATGAAAACGGGAATTGTTTTTTGTCCGCTAACCTCGATTATTTTCTCATAAATGTGGGCGGCGTATTTTTCATTATTCATATTACCCTATTAAATGGAAATTCTAAATTATTTTTCAAAAAGAAAAAAGCCGATACTCGATACCGAAATGCTAATCACTCGATCATCGGACAATGCATTCTTAATTCTTTGCAATAGTTGCTCAACCTCTTGCGACTGCGTAAACTCTGGCGTTCGGACCGATAGCGATTTTTTCACTTGTTCACTCAGTGTTAATTTTAAATTTGAGTTATTCTGAAACATCCCGATTGAACTTTTTTCGATTTTTTCATTCGACTCTTTCAAAACTAATGTTTCGTCGATTGGACCAGATATGATTGCGTTTATCAGCTCTTCGAAATCAGTTTGGAGACACGGACATGCAGCTTCAAGATCGTCCTCCGTTATTATTCCTCGATCCATTATTTCGTGTACGCATTGTATTATTATATCTTGTAGTAACGAAAAATTTGTTCTTGATATACTTAAGATTAGTATGAGTCGTAGAATGACTGAGTATACCAAATTTACCTCCACTTGATATTTACATCACCATCTGGAATGACAGACGAAACATTTCTTAAAACGTACACTGGAGTCGTGCTGTTTAAATCCTTGTAATACCATTTGGTGAGGAGCTGTAAATCATGGCTTTCGCCAATGTCTGAATCTTCTGTTAAAATGCTTCTTATTTTCATAAATAGTGATTCGGGAATTGTGACGGGAAGAGAAGTAACTCCAATAGCATTTTTATGATAGATGACGCTACTAATTCCTGCAGTACCCTTTGAAAAAGATTAAAATTTGTATCAGTAAAGACTTATTTAAGCACCATCAGGCAGCTTTGCAGCTCTTTTTTCCTCAGCCCGAGAATTTCATGGCGATCTTTCATAGATTTTGAAATGCCGTACGTTAAATCCCTCATTATTAATTCTTTTCCTGTTTCCTCAACAATTTTACGCAGCTCTGGAATCAAAGTCGACAAGTTTAAATTGCAGGTGCGTGAGGTTTCCGGTGAGCACCAAAATAGACTTAATGTATCCGGATATTTTTCAGGAAGTGAATAGTCAAACAGCAGCGATGGAACGCCAGTGTATAATTCTCGCCAAAGAGATTTTTTGTCTGTGATCGTAGGTGCGATCGAGGTAGTTATAGCGTTATTCGATGAGCTGCCAATTTTATCGCTTCCAAATTTCTTAAAGTGGTTTTCGTTTGGGAAATATTCGTCCAAGAAGTTTCCTGGGTCGTCCAATGGATCTTTTCCTTCGAAAATATCCTCATAAATTCGTTGAGCTGGAATTATATTCTTATTCTCGTCAGTCAGTAGTGTCGTCTTTGATCCAAAGTCTGCTTTACTTTCCTGCCCAAAATTAATTCTTGCTTCGACGAAATCAAGGCGAGCCATGTGTTCAATCCGCCATGCTTCCTCAATTTCATTTCGATGCATTTCTTGCTCTTCCATTCGAAGCTTTTGTGCGCGATTCAAACGAACAACCAGCTTTTTGGCTGGTTTCTTTTTGCCTTCACCCGTATTATCATCATCGAGATTTGTGCAATCATTCCACGCCCTTGTGCTTTTTTGTTGTGATTTTTGTTGCTGTGATTCTTTTAGTTTTTTCAAGTGCTCGAGTTTCAATTTTACATTGCGAGTGACATGAATCGGAATCTTTCGAAACTCTTCCGTGGAAACTCCCGCTCCACTCGACTTCTTCCAACCCAAATGCCGCAAATAAAATCCATGTTTTTTCAGCTCCTCTTCCCGCTCCTTTTCTTCAATTCTTTGCAGCTCCATAACCAAACACAGTCGCGCTTTCAACAGTTGTGTACGATTAGTTCGAATTCCCATTTCCTTCTTAATAAATGAAGCAGTTCGTTTTCGATTTTGTTTTTTCAAGTTGTTTAAGTGTTGTTGATACAGTTCGGGAAAGCGTGATATATTGCGTAGATATGCAATATTTCGTTGTCGTTCTTTAAGCCAGACTTTATGATGATAGTTTGGTTCGCGGTCTTCGACTCTTTGTATTAATTTCTTTAAAAATAATAATTTTATTACTGAAAGAT
The DNA here is from genome assembly GCA_027600645.1 of Nowakowskiella sp. JEL0407. NCBI lineage: Eukaryota > Fungi > Chytridiomycota > Chytridiomycetes > Cladochytriales > Nowakowskiellaceae > Nowakowskiella > Nowakowskiella sp. JEL0407. The sequence goes on from JADGJK010000004.1 coordinate 129,073, forward strand.
TTGCATAAAATCAAAAGCGAGAGATAAAGATTAAATACCTGATTTGCAACTTCAATGAACTCCAAAACTTCGAGTTTTTTCTGCACGCTTGGAACTGGTTTATGAATTTCCATCTTCAAGTGATTCGATTTGTCTAAATTGGACAATCCTGATGGTGTAGACATTTGCCTGGCCATTCTTTCCAACAAAATTGCGTTATTTTTTTCAATTTCACCGAGGTGCGCTTTCAAAAAAAGAAAACAACGCATGAAATGAATCGACACGAAAATTATTTTAGAAAACCTTTATACATACCATCTTCTTGCTGCATTTTCTTTAACCGAACTTTCAAATGATGGTATTCTTTTGGTGGTTTATTATCCACAACCGTTTTAACTTGTTGTAATTTCTGCAAGTCTCGTTCTCGAACAAACTTGTCCCATTTTTTGGCCAGCAATAAATTACTGCATGGCAGAACCGGATTATATCGTTTATAATCGTACGTTGGATTAAGTTGCTTATTCATTGCTGTTGCTATTGCGGGCTCTTCATTGTCATCGTTCAACACCGTATCAATTTGTTCCAGATTCTTAACCTTCGGAACATTTAATTTGTGATTTATATGTGGTATTGCAGAGTTCACTGATCGTTTTGGGTGTTTTTGCGTTTTTTTCGAGTTTGCAAATGCTGATGCGGTGATTGGGCGAGGTGCCAGTACTAAATTGTTGATCTTTTTGGAAACCTCCGCCTGTGAAATCGTTGATGACTTTGGTCTTAAATTTTTTGTTTCGAGAGGATGCTTTGCAGCGGTCGAGGAGGAAAGAGACTTGTTGTTTGGTATGTGTGGAAAGTCATCGAAACTTGTTTCGTACTCGTTTATAAGAAGGATATCGTTCTTCAAGACCTCGCTTTTACTGTTGATGTTATTAGTGCTATCGGAAACATTATGTATTGGAGATTGATCAGCATTACTGGCAGCAATAAATGGAAGAGATTGATCAGACATTCGAAACAATTTAACGCGTGTTGTGTCGTCAATTCACAAAGAAAAAATATTTATTTGCTTAAATCAATAATCAGATCGCAATTCAAATTTGGAAGATCAACGCTAAACAATGTATGCCATTAAGAGAAATTTCGAACCACTATGCAGAATTTTCGGAACGAAATATTTGATTTGATCTGCAAATATCTTAATATACAGAGCTTGAAAGCGCTTTCCACCGTCTCGAAATGGTTACGCTACGTCCTACGTCCTCGGTTCTTCCATTCAGTTTCCATTAACTTTAATATTTAACAGCAACATCTTTCTTTCTCTACGTATCGATTGAAGATTTCTATCAGACTACTGCTTCTCACTCAAAAATATCTGAAAACTTTCGCAATTTTACTCGCTCCGTAACAGTCTGGAACGTTACAAATTTACAGTCACTTTGGTATTCCTTACGCTCGGTTTCCTTTTGATAATCTAAAGACGTTGACACTTGAAAACTTATCAGTGTCGTGCTATTTGTATCTGGAGATGTTTCTGCCGTTCATTTCTACGCTTGAAGATTGAACTTCACGAACGTTCAGCTTACCTGTAACAGACCCAGACAATGGAACCTTCCTGGATTTAACTCGGATATGCAAAAATTGGAACGCAGCATCTCAAAGTTAACTTTACTTGCAAAGTTTTCTTTCTATTCAAATCTTGAAACAGACGAAAAGACATACCTTGATAACGATCAGTTTCTTTTATCAATTTTTGCCGCAATGTTGAACCTTTCGAATTTAACGAAACTGGAAGTCATCGTTTTCGATTCGGTTGTCGATTCGGTTGCGCAGGTTCTGATAACACTTCCTATTCGCGATCTCTCGTTGCACTTTCCAAACTATACACAAAAGGACATGTGGAAACAATAGCATCGGGCATATACGTTTCAAAGCACATCTTGAATCTATGTCTTCGTTTCCAACCTGCTTTAGATGATTCATTGTGTGAAACTGTCCTCCCGCGTTTGCATCGAATCATCTTCGAATATTGGATCTTGATCTGTTCGATTTCAGATTCTCAAAGAAAATCATGCCTACTGAAATCTACACATCCTTATCGAAATTAAAATTCAAACGCTGGACATTTTCAGAGATTTTCTGCGACAAGCCGATCAGTTTCTGTCGTTTTGGAAAATGATGGGTGAAACCACTGTAACGCCGCTTCCTAAAATTAATCTCTTTCCGGATATCGAATGCGTAAATGCGTTTGTGGGTGTTTTGCGGACTTTGTCGAGTCAAAAAGTGGTTGTGAGCTTTGGAAAAGAAGATTCAATTTTCGTTCGTCACTTTTTTGGAAAACCTTAGAAGTGAGACTATTTGGGAATAGATTTTGGAAGTATTGAAGAAAGTTGTTATGCAGCCCTTATTGTTCTTTTCCCCAAACTCCCAACTCTGGAACGGGCCACGATCAAATTTGACGATTGTGATATGGATATTCACGATATTGAGTTCGACGAGGTCGAGGAAATTCCAGATGAGGATTACTGCTCGGACAGCTTGAACCTTAACCAGTTTTTTGTTGATCTAACCGTGTCTATTTGCAACAACGATAAAACTTCTGTGGTAGAACTCACGGTGAGACACGATAACATCTTTTGCAACGTTCGACTCTTGGAAAACTTGCTCGACCGGATTAAACAAGAGGATAGAATGCATTTCGCAGGCTTCAAACAGTCGATTGTTTTGGACAGTTGGAATTTCGTTCGGATTGGAAGAACTTACTGTCGAGATTTGAAACTTCGCATTTTTGTTACTATGGAAGATATGGAGAATATCATGGAAAAACATCAATTAAAATAGAAACTAATAAAGCTGTAGATATTTTTATTGATCCATAGAATAATAAAAATGTCGAATGACAAACAATAGCGCGAAAGAAAAAAAAAAAAAGGATTATCGCAAATCGTTAGCCAAATCGATAAATGTAATTGTTTTTCGCTTTAAAATCTTACTCTTACGTGCATCTGCTTCCTGATACACTTTCTCCACGAAAGTTCAGTATTTGAATTGTTGGATTTCATTGATTGAGTCTGATCATCATAGTGAACAGATTGTGGAATCAGCACGTTGAAAGCATCACATCCTTGTGAGAAAATCAACTAATCAGCGTTAATATAGTGATGGACCACAAACCTGAAATCGGCAATTGATCGTATAATGAAAAATAAAATTCTGCAACGTATATTGTAAAGGAATTGATTTCTCCTCAACTGGAACATGAAGATTTTGGCACTCTTTAATACTGATATTCTTCCCATGGAAATCCAGTCGGAATCAAACTCGACTCATCCCAAATCAACCCCACCAAAAACTCCAACGCATCAACTAATCTCGGTCCAGGTCGATTAAACATCTACCAAAAAAAACAATATAAAACCGTTTAAAATACATTAAATAAAACCGAGAATCAAAAAAAAATCTCACATGATTTCCATCAACGAGCACAACTCTCGGTTTCTTTCCATTCGCCCTCTCACACTCTGCAATTAATCTTTCCCACCAATTCCCTTCCTGTACCTCTCCGCGTACCAATAAATCTGCTTCACGACGCGCTTCGGGTAGTCCTAATCCACACGGTCCGATAACAATAATTTCTGGCGCAGTCCGGATTACTTGTGGTGCTGGCTTGGCTTTAGAGTACCCTCCAGGTCCGTGGTTTGGAGCGGACGGGTTTAATGGGTGGAACCCACCTGCAAGAGAGATCAATTGTGGAGTCCTACAAAATGTGAAGAAATGTTAACATGTTTTCAATACATGAAGAGGAATCATTCTGAAAAATTCTAAATTATTATTTAATTGATCTTTACCAGTGTCCTCCTGTTTTGATGTAAGAGTAACGGAAAGTTCATCATTAAAACCATCGAAAAAGAAAAATAAAGACAATGAAGAAGAGTTACCTGGATAAACGGGATCAACCCACTCCATAAACAAAACATTCTTCTCAACTCCTCCACCCTTCTCAATCTTCAACCTCTCTGCTTCCCTCACAACCCCATCAATCCGTTCTTTAAAACACTTTACTCGTTCCTCCACACCCGCCAACCCGACCGCATCACCGACAACTCTAATATCATTCAAAACATCATCAATCGAACTCGGGTTCAATGTAACAACTTTCGGCGCCGGATCCATAGTTTCCGCAATTTTGTGTACGGTGCCAACATCAATTGCACAGACTTCGCAGAGTGATTGGGTTATTATTACTGACGGGGATATAGATTTGAGTAATTCGGCGTTTAATGTGTAGAGTGAGTTTCCGGATGATAATTGTGCGCTGACTTGTTTGTCCACATCTAAAAAAAAATTCAATTATAAGAAACCTTAGTTATGGTAGAGAAAAGAGTTTACCGGCGGATGTGGTGAATGTTGTCTTTGAGCCTGTGAGAATTGGTAGATGTTGAATGGAAAGCGGATAATCGTCCTGTCGGAGAAAAAAATAAGCAAATTTCCTGCATTCGTAATTTATAGTTGGAATTATACAAGTAAATTATACTTCATGTGATCTACCAACAAGTAAATGTTCGCCACCGGCTGCAATAAGAATTTCAGTTGCTGAAGGAAGCAGGGAGACAACTTTGGTCATTTTAAAAAAAGTTCGCCTTTTCCAAAATCGTTGGAACACTAACCTTGAAATATAATCAATTCATATAACGAATAAAGAAAAAACATCAACAAAATCTTCAAATAATTAATCTCCTCTTGATGGATCTACAGCGTGATTCAACTTTCCTGCGTGATGCGGATTGTGGAACTGCGTTCGGCATTTCCTCCCATACCAGCAATTTTCCCTGTTTCTCGCATGCACTACACAAAAAATCATGATTAAACAACAACTCTATTACTTGTTCAATTGATACTTACTTGATAAATCATACGGGTTAACCATATCCCTCCGATACACAAACAAAGCTTCATCAAGTATACTCCTCGCACACTCTTCACAACTAAACCACTCCACATCAATCAACGTGCCATTCGGTACAGGTTCATCATACGTGATAATAAATTCACGACGGAAATTCGTATATGTATGTTGCAGGTAAATCTCGTATGTGCGCGTTTTGGCAATTAGGAAATCACGCCAGACGTCCTTACCGATGGTTTTACGTCGATCGATTAGGTATTCAACCATTATTTGCCGTTCGATGTTGTTTTGGAAGAATCCGTTTGAGGGGACGCGGTCGTGTTCGAACGTATAATCTGTTGAAAAAAGTTTTGGAGTCCAAATGTCAGGTGAAGATATGAAATAAGAATGTTACTGCAAATTTTCTTGAATCTTTGTGGAGCGCATTGATTTGTGAGATGGGGTCCGCACAGTACCTTTGAACAGATCTTGCCTTTTAACGAAGTCGTTTAGTTTTGAGTAAATTAAAAATCTTGATTGTTCCTACATGATTGATTGCATTCTGGTCGGTCAGGAAAAGCACGTGCACAATAACTACAGTATAAGTGTGCAGTATCTGGAGTGCATTGGAAGCCATCAGCGGTTCTTTGTGGGGGACAACTTGGGCAACTAAAATGGAGACATTTAAAAGAAACACACTTAAACAATGATTCGAGTATACCCTGGATAAGCTTCTTCTTCTTCTTCCTCTTCCTCCTCCTCTTCGTCGTCGTTATCCATTTCAAAACTTCCAATGAGCAGTGGCTGAGAACGTTGTCGATGAGACTTCATACAAGAAAATGAAGAAATAGTATAAATACTTTGTCGTTCTTGATAACACATTTCTTTTCCAAATCTGACAATTCTTCTTTTGTTCTGGCCTTTTCTGGCTCAATCTACAATTGATCGTTAAAACACCACAAAATATGACTAAAAACAGGAGCTTACTGCAAGAAACGCATCAACAAGGTTATCAATGGTGTGATTTCTGGACGCCAAGGTGGCTTTCCCTCGACATTGTGGACACTCTTTGCTCAGTTTCACCCAATCTGAAACACATCCTCCACAGAAACTGTGCATGCATGGAACTATCGTAGCAGCCTGATGCATCAAATCATGACAGATTCCTAGCCAGAAAATTTATTTCTAAACAAATTGAGATTTGAAGATTAATGCACGTACCGCAGATAAGATTACTTTCGATTTCATCCGTTTTCAATTTCTTTGGTTCTGAAACCACAGACATCTTATCAGCGATATCCTCTGCGGTGCGCTTACTATTAGTTCTACTTTCAGATTCATTTTGATTGATAGTACCGTTACTGTCATCTTCAAGCGATTTTTTGCGAGGTAAATTACTGAAAGTAAACGTCTTTATTCCCTTTCCGAAACTAATAACGTCGCCGCTCTTCAATTTACTATCATATATAAACGATTAAATCGGAAAGTATTAAAAAAGTTTGCCAAAGTTAGGCTTATCAGCCTGAGAAAACCATTTACCACCTTTTATCTTTAACCAATCTTTTCCCGTTAATAAAAGTTCCGTTGGTGGATAAATCTGTGATATAAGCATAATATTCTGAATCTTCGTTTTCAGCGGTGATTTCGCAGTGCGCTGAACTGATTCGTTTCTCTTCGAGAATTACAGTGCATTCTACACAATGAAGAATAAAACACTTGCAAACAATTATGCGAGCTAGAAGCGCCACCTACCTTGAGATCGACCGAAAGATATTGTAGAGTCAGGGTTAATGGAAACTGTTGGCGAGTTGTCCGACGAAAGAGACGCAAAAGCATTCACATCAACAGCCAAGGCCATGACATCATCAGTTACGTCATCGTCGTCAATGACAAACGTCGAAGCTTTTGATAATTTCCGTTGTGGAGGCGATAAACTGCTTGGCTGTGTTGAATTATCTGCCATTAGAAGAGGCAGTGCCATGACAACGAATGCCCCCACATCGACCCCTTTCCCCGTGTTTTGCAGCAGTTATTGCTTCGGGCGATGTCTCCCTTCTAACATCATCTGCTGTGGAACTGACGATACTGGTGTGTGGATTTTGCTGTTTTTTACCGGCTAAATCACATGCTAATGCTGTTTTTCTAATTTTAGATGCGTTTTATTGTTATAGAAATTACGACTGTGCCCATATAGATGAATCCCCAATGTGCGCTTCTCGTGGAGACAATTCACTTACCTTCCCCCCTCTTACAAACGATGCCTTAGACCAAATTTTAATGAATAGAAATAGTTCCACTAGTATCGGTGGCTCGCGGAATGCTGGTATTTCCTGCCCGCCTTCTTCGAATATTTGTGGTTTGGTATGTGTTTATGTGTTTTCATTCCATTCATGGATCCCTTTTGTTGGTTCAATTGTTCTTACAATTTCAACTTTGACTTCAGGGATGTATGCCCCAGGATGCCACGTGCTGCAGTACTTCGGGATATTGCCAATACGGATATAATTGTACGTTTATAAACTCTGAAACAAACTGCGTTCTCGCCCGATCAAGTGTAAATTCAAAGTCTGACCAACCTGAATACCTCCCTCTGTCGAAAATCCAACCTGCGTCGTCTCCCATATCAATCACAACCCTAGTAGTAATATTTTCCGTCGGTTTCGCACTCGTAAGTGGCTCCCTATTCCTTGTATTCTACACAAGGCGGAAAAAAGTACTAAAACAAGGAAAAATACAAGAAGAAGCGAAAAAGAGGAAAATGGAGGAAGCAGAGAAGATTCAGCGCCATCAGCGTGAAAATTCTTCTTCGAAAGACTTGTCTCCTTCGTCCGAATCTTCCAACGAACGTGGTGACATGAGCACGACCGACGAAGAGTTTCCGCAGCCTACCGGGACACCTATAATCTTAGAAGGCCCTCCACCGATAAAAATCCCCGGTCGTCCGTACTTAATGTACCCTAAAGTAATTCCTATTCTTCCCTCAGACCACGATCCTGAGAACCCACGAGCATCAGTGATTTACGCCCGTGCAATCCCGATAGATACCACAACCGGACAATCGATAACTCAATCAAACAGCAGTGTACAATTATCTGAACGAACCAGCTCTTATTTATTCATTCCACCACCACGATCCGATCACTCGTCTGTTTCCAATGAATTTTCGGAGTATCCTAAACCCATGCCTGATACGAATACCATACGAACTCATGCGCGGTATGCACCGATTCTCCGTGGTGCGGTAATGCATTCTACTTCAGCGAAACAGCAACAACACAATATCTTTGTCGCTGAAGACTCGGACGGTGATGGTGATTCTATTCTGGAAATGGGGTCGTCGAGTGAACCGCAACCTAATAAATCCGTGTATCCAACTCCGAAATTCTATGTCGGAGACGATACGATTGATCGAGCGAATCCGACCCCGAAATTCTTTGTCCGGGATGATACGATGGATCGAGTCAGTCCGATAAAGTCCAAAACTCACATTCAAAATCAATTGTCTTACGAGGCTAATGATTCAATGGATAGAAGCGGTAACCCCGAACACCACATTATAGAAAAGTATTCTGCGTTCGATTCATTCGACCGGGCGAAGAATGAGATTGGTTCAACAACAAATAACAATGTATCTATGACATATTTTGCCGATGATTCGTTAAGTCGAGACGGAATATTACACCGTGATCAACAATTCCAGTATTCACCACCGCAGCAGTCGCATGAAAAGTTATATGAACAACCACGACCACAGCAGAATTTGACTAGATTTTTTGATTCTATGGAACGTGAATTTGGGTCGGTATTTGTGGATGGAGAAGATAGCGACTCTTTGTCGAGGAATACGGGTTCATCTTCGCAAAAGTCGTTTCCGAAGCAGCAACAGCAAGCGGTACCTTCAAAGCAAGTCTTATATTACGGCGAAGACTCACTGGATAGATCCGGCTCTTACAGTCAAATTCCTGCTCAACCACAGCAACCAGCGTTATATTACGGGGAAGACTCACTAGATAGATCCGGATCCTTCAATCAAGTTCCGGTTCAATTGCCACAAGCGCAGATGTTTGAGTACTATGGCGAGGATTCTCTGGACAGACCCGGACAAGATAATTCGTTCGGATATCTGAGCGGAGAATCAATGGATCGACCGAATCCATCCAACCAAAGCCTTCACAAACCGCTTGACCCCCCTCAATTCACATACTTTGGCGCGGATTCATTAGACGACGTAACAATGTTCCCATCAACCGACGTATCACCGCAACAAAAACAACAACCACAAACAACCCCATCATCAACGACCACAACCAGCAACCCAAACTCACCAGCCTCCAAGTTAGATTCTTTCCTATCCGTCCAATCATTCCATTACTCATTAGCAGGAAGCAGCAACCCAACCGACTCAATCCGCTTCTCAAATTCCAGCAACGAATCAAGCACACTCACACCGCAGCTCCTCAGTATCCTGCAAAACCCACCCCCGACAATCGAACCCGAAGCACTAATGAAACGTAAACTAACAAACAACATACAAAGACATATCCGGTTCGCGAGTACACCGGCAAGTATAATCTCCGCACACTCGTATCTCTCTGATACGACAACGGGCGATGACTTATCTTCTTCGGCGTCAATGGGGAACTGGAATGATGTTAGCAGCGGGAGTAATATTAGTTTTATTTCGAACTCAAGGTCGCCGACTCCGAATAGTGGTGGGTTAGGGTCGTATCAGCCGACTTCGCTGTTGTCGTATGAGATGAAGGTTGGAGGTGATGGTGGTGAGAAGGTAGAGTTTAAGTATGAGGCGCAAGATTCCGATGGAGAGAGTTTGGATTTTCGGAATTCGGTTACGTCTGTGTCGGTTTTGTCGGCGCTTGATACTATGGCGACGATTGATGAGGATGTTGGTGTGAGACGTATGGGATTGGGAGGAAACCAAATGGAGTTTGATGCGATTGATTCAGATGGATCTTCGATAATGTAAATTTTGAGTGATGGTTTATTTGTTATTTTTATTTCTTGAGACTTTTTTTGCGATTTTTTTGAGTGAGGTCTTTATTTTTTTTATTTTTGCGAAATATATTTCTGTGTGGTTGATTTAGATAAACCAGCACGATAAGCGCATCTGAATATTAATCCTCATCTCATTAAAAATGAAGTGCCCCTTTAGTCGATCTTGTGGGAGCTTCATCGTACCACCAAAGGAACAATACTTTGAAGAATCGTTTTTTATTCTTATATTTCAATTGAAAACTTATAAGTCTTTTCCCAACTCCTCTTTTGCAAAAATTTCAAAAAACCCCTTATAAAATAAAAACAACCATGAGACCCAAAATAAAAATTGAAATAAAGACAGAAGTTACTTTTTTTCCTTTTGCGAAAAAAAAATAATGAAATAAAAAGATAAAACGAACGTCTTCTGCTCTATTTGGAATTTTTCTTCATTCTTGCCTGTTCAAAAAATACACACAAAAGATAACAAAAAATAAAAAAAGCAAAAAAAATCTAATTGAGAAATAAACTCCCTAACCCTCATACTAAAAATACAAGAAATAAAAGTGAAACAAAAAAATGGTAAAAAATAAGAAATTAAAAATTATAGTGTCCATTTTTTTAAGCAACAGTCACCAATGTTTCTGAAGATTCAGCGGGGGCAACAGATTTCCATTGTTTCTTTGCGGCAGTTTGGAAGGCAAGAACGGCCCAGATGGCATTGACAACCTTTCGGACTTTGGCAACATTTCCAACGTAACGTTTGTGGAAGATAGCACGTTCACGACGGCGACGTAATTCATTTCGTCGAGATGGGGATGGCCAGAGTTTAGCAGTCAATTCGAAGCTCCATGCACGGAATACAAGGACCTTAACGGCATCGAGGATAAAGGTACAGACACCAGAGATAGCAATGACGATGAAACCACCAGCAACTCCACTAAAAATTAAAAGTTCAGTACATTGGCCTGAAGAAAAATGAAACCATAAACTTACATCGGATCTCCGTCGAAAGCTGGAACACCGACAATGGCCATGATCATGGCAACGACTTGGGTACCGAGAATGACGACAATGAAGAGCCAGTGTGGGATATTAGTCCAGAACCAAGTTGGAACACGAGTGGAGAAGATGACGAAGTGTGGGCAGGACGAGATGTTGAGGTACATCAAAGAGTTGAGACGGAAGTCACATTTGAGAGATGGTTCCTTGACTCTTTCTTCAGCGCAGGCAATGGTTTTGTAGTCGTATCCGAGAGCGTAAACTCCAACGAAGAAGTGAGCGAACGAAATGACAGTAAGCAAAGCTCCGAGAAGGAAAGAAAGCGAGATAAGTTGACCAAGTCGCCATTTGTCTGGACGTTTGGAGATTTGAGCATTGTCGACGGAAATAACCAAGGTAGCAGCATCGTTCAAAACCGTAATCATCAAGACGAGAGTGTCAGAGAGAGCCCAGTTGTATACAAGCACAGTGATGAAGAAGAAGATCAAGAAGTGGATGGTGGAGGCAATTCGGTAAAGGGCGTAAGATCTCATACGTTGGAAAATAGCACGAGAGGTCTTGATTCCATCAACAATGGTGGATAAACCGGCAGCAAGAAGTACGATATCAGCAGCGGATCGAGCAGCGTCAGTGCAACCTTCGACAGCAATACCGACGTTGGCCTTTTTCAAAGCTGGAGCATCGTTCACACCGTCACCAGTCATACCTACCAAGTGTCCTTTGTTTTGCAAAAGCTCAACGACTCTGTATTTGTGTTCTGGAATAACCTGAGCGAAACCGTCACATTTTTCGATTCTTTCAGTCAAAGCAGCTTCTGGAATGGATTCGTCGACGAGAGATTCAGCGTTAAGAATAGTTCGGTTCATGTTCAATCGGTAAGCGACTTCCTTGGCGATGATAAGTTGGTCACCAGTGATCATTTTAACGGAGACACCGTATTGGCCGCAGTCGGCGATGGTTTGAGCAGAGTCATCTCGTGGAGGGTCCAAAAGAGAAATCATACCAACAAGTTCGAATTTAGTCATTTCTTCATCAACGGTAATAGCGACACCAAGAGCACGGAGACCACGTTTGGCAAAGTCGATAACAGCCTTTTGTCCTTCTTCGTGACCACCACACATACGCAAGATGACTTGGGGAGCACCTTTGATGGATCGGAATTTGCGACCAGTTTGGAGTTCGGTAACAGTGGCTTCGGTGTATTTCGAGTTGGGGTTGAATGGAATGAAGTTGTTGACTTTGTATCCTGGAATGGTGTGGCTTCCTCCTTGACGGTTCTTGAGGATTTCAACCTTGTTTTCGGCAGCGAAACGGATAGCACTTTCAATAGCATCTTGAGCTCCTGGTTCGGAACAGGTGTAGGCAGTGAGGAGAATGTCGGAAGCAGTGTATTTTTCACCAGTGGTTTTTCCGGTGGAGTATCCTTTCACAGTCAAGAATGGATCATCGAAAGAAAGTTCGTTCTTGGTAAGGGTACCGGTTTTGTCGGAACAGAGGATAGCAACGGATGCAAGTTCTTCGATAGCGGTTAAACGTTTGACAATAACTTTCTTCTTGGCCAATTCGGAAGCACCCAAAGCCATGGTGACGGACAAAATGGTTGGGAGACCGACAGGAATGGCAGCGACAGTAAGCACAAGAACTTGAACGAGAGCTTGCAAGAAACCTTTCTTTTGGACGAGAGTGATGTAAAGCAACAAGATACCGACCATAACCTAATAATATCAACAAAGGGTGAGTTATGAACAAACACGCAAGATGGATAATCCAGAAAGAAACATACCAAAGTAACAACGACCAAGAAGTTTCCAATAGCACCAATAATCTTTTGGAAGTGTCCAACATCGTTAGTCATTGAAATCAAGTTAGCAGCACGACCGATGTAAGTGTGGATACCAGTTTTGGTGACAACAGCCAACATCTGACCTTGTTTGACGATCGAGGAGGAGAAAGCAATGTGGTTCTTCTTTTTGGAAACTGGAAGCGATTCACCGGTAAGTGCAGATTGATCGATTTGCAAAGCACCTTCAGTTTCTTCACCGGTAACACCAATACCGAGGAGACGGCAATCGGCGGGGATAATATCACCGAGACGAAGAGCAATAACATCACCAGGAACGAGAAGAGAGGAGTCGACTTCGGTCAAGACACCGTCTCTCCATGCACGAGTTTTCAAAGCCAGAGTGTTCTTAAGAGCGTCGAGAGCAGATTCAGCACGAGCTTCTTCAACGAAACCAATAATAGCGTTCAAAATCAACACAACTACCAAAATCGCGAATTCAACCCATTTTCCGACAACTGCCGAGATAATTGTGGCAAACTCCAACAGGAACGCAATCGAACCGACAAAGTACGACAAGAATTTCAAAATTGGAGATTGTTTCTTTTCCGGGATTTCTACAAGGGAGAAATAGCATATTCTTGTGAGCAAACAGTAATGTGAAACACAATTTTCCCCTAGAAAATCCTTACCATTTTTACCGAACTTTGCGAGACGTTCTGCGTGCTCAGCAGCAGTCAAACCTTTCAATGGATCGGTTTGCAAAAGTTTTTCCAGCTCTTCGTCAAGCTCTTCGGTGACTTCTACATGAACTTCTTCGTCATTGTGTTCCTCCTTTTTCTCGGCAGGAGGATGATCGTGGCTAGAAGCAGTTACCGGAGCCAATTCTACCACCTCTTTAGCGTCTTTGCTCATGGTTTATATGAAAGGATGTAAAATAATATGCAAACAGAGTCTAAATTTAAAAAAGGAAAAAAAAGGAGAAAAGTTAGTAATCGACGCCGAAAACACAAACAGCAACGGAAACAAGCAAATTAAACAACGTAAAAACACTCACACCCAACACAAAGTCAAAAACCCAAGCACAAAATTAAACGGGGATGGGGGTTTGATAAATGTGGGGTTAAACAAACTAGTTGACAAGAAGAAAAAACTTGTCTCACGGAAAAAAAATTTTTTTTTGTAATGTCACACGAGATAAGCTCCACCCAGATGTTCAATCCCGAATCCGAAATCGCCAACATGCCCAAATGAAACAAAATACAAACTAATCGCTCTCTCAGTTACTTACATGTATAAATAAACAGAATTATAATCTTCTTCTTGTGACGATCTTCAAAGAACTTTCCGAAAACGAAAATTTTTTCAAAAAGGGGAACTGTTGGATTTTATATAAGAAAAAAAAGAGATTTCTAATTATAGCTATTTACCACCTAATTATTTTTGGGTTTTTTTGTGTTCAGATGCGGCAAATTCTATTTTTATTTCCTTTTCCTTTGACAGTCTGACAGGGGTTTTCTTCAACAGTTATTCAAGTCGGGTTCTTTCGAGGGGTTATTTTGCGTTATCAGTTTTCACCATCTCCTGCCAAGAGATCAAATGATTCAGATTGTGTTCGTCCATGGATTCCTTGGGTCAGACGAGTCATTTAAAAATTTTCCGGCCCACTTGATTAAGGTTTAACTTTCAGAAATAATTTCGTTTTTTTATTGTCCTTTTATGCAAAACAAAATAGAAATAAATTATAAAGTAGGAATTAGCAAGTGCAAATGTTATTGCTGATTATCTTGTATACGACTACACCACTGCGGGAAGCAACAAAGAAAGAGTAGACGAATTTGTAAAGTACCTTATACACAATGCCAAACCTTCAATCCCGCTCATAATCATCGCGCAGTTAGTAGACTCATTACTTCATATATATTCACGAAATTAAGAATTTACACTTTAAGTTCAATGGGTGGACTTCTTGCAGCCGACGCGACAATACAAATCCAATCTCAAAAATACACTCAAAACTACATGGACACTGACGACTTTACCAATATTTCCGCTACAGCCGCTCTAAACACACTCAACATTCGCGGAATTCTCGCAATCGACTCTCCCTTTTGCGGACTTCATCCAAATATATTCAAGAATGAATCTGAGAAAGTGGTTAAGACCGCCGAGCGCGTTACTACTTCTATATTTGGATACACAAATCCACCTGCGTCCACGAGTAAATCAACTGGTACTTCCAAACCGACAAACTCTGGAGGATCGTTTGGGTTGGTTAGTGGATTATTCGCTGTTGCCGCTGTTGCTGGAATCGCGGCCGCCGCATCGAATAGTCAGACAGTTAGATCATTCGTTGCTGAGAAAGTTGATAAGGCGGCGAAACATTTAGAGTTTTTAGGACCGTTGTGGACGATTGAAGGGCAACAGGATAGACTGATCAGTATTGGGAAATTGCAGAATGCTGGGATGAAGTTTAAAACTTTGTATTTAAAGGTATCTTCCAAATCAAGCCTCTAGAAGTTGTCGTATAAAAAAATCTTTAATAAGCTTTCCAACACCGAAACGTTCATTTTGGTTCCTCCAGCACCATACACGATGCATTTCTCACCCATTGAATTCACCGGAACCGAGCCAGTGGAAAGTCATAAGCACATGTTCGAACCCGAACGATATCCCACATCCTACGTGCAAATCTTAACGGAAGCGAGTAGATTTTGCTCAGAAGTAGATTTGGGGAACGATCCTCAAATTTCGACAAGATCAGAACAAAATTTTGCATTTTGGTGAAATGAAATCTTGAATATGTATCATTATAACATTCGCGTCGACGTCAAAATATAAATATGGCAGAATCGAACCAGTATCTCGTTTTTGGTAAATTCAATTCCAAACAGATTGTTATTGTGCGTTTTCAAATTGGATATTAGGATTAAATCCAACGTCTTCATCCTATCTCATTTTTCATAAACTTGCATTCGGAAATGTAAATCGAGCCCACAATGCCGGAAAATATGTTGGCGGAAAGGGTAACAACTACAACTTGAGCAATCTCAGTGACTCGCTTAATATAATAACTGATTTGACGGTGTTTTGTGTGCTTATAGGACAGAATTTCGCAAAGGCGTGTTGGAAATTTGCAAAGTCTAGCAAGGTGGGGTCACATCAATCAAATCGTTTCGAAAGCGAATTAGTGAGTAAGATATTAATGTGTTTGGGGGAAATTTGCAGCTAGGTTTAGTTCAAATAATCGGCGGACAAAGCGGAGAAAATGTTTCCAAAATGTTAACGGATATCGGAATCAAGCAGTATAGCTGTAATACTCCTACCTTTAATATCGTCTTTTTGGGTCATTTAAATATGAATAACTAGACATCACGAAGGGTGTAACTCGACAAACCACCACACTATTAGACGAAAACACCGGAGAAATGACTGAACTGATTGTATGTAAAAAACCACTTCGATACCACTTTTTTTTATCGTTGTATGTTAAATTATTTAGAGTAGGAACCATCATCAGTAATTCCACGATCAGAGCGTGAAGAATTCGAAAATTGGTTAAAGACGTCGGTAATTTCACCGGAAATCAAAGGCATTGCGATGTGTGGTAAATCAGAATAGACGTAAAAAAGTTCCAGGGATGTTAAACTTTTTTCATCTCGTTAAGGAACATTTCCACCTGGACTATCGCCGAATACATATGAATTAATTGCCAAATGCGTACCGAGATCAGAAACAACTCATCCGACAATCTTCGTGGATGCTATTATCGACATTGATTGCTTACGATCTGGGTTAGTAAGTATCTTGAAAATTAACGCTGATGAAGCGTGTAATATATTGCATCGAAGGTCTGTCTATTAATTTCGCAGTTTCTGTTTTTTCGGATCTAATTCACACGTTGTCACAATAACTTTCTGCAGTAAATTCGAAGGAGATACAGAAAACCTACCCGAATTGGCTATTGAAGTAGCAAATGAATTTAAAATCCCTATCGTAGCGTTAACAAATGGTCCAAACGGGTAAGTCCTCTCTTACACACTGTAACTTACTCCGAATCTTCATCACACGCACGCTTTAATTTTTTTCAGAGCGGTACTTGTCGATTTTAGAACCGCAACGCCGATTGGGTCCTCATACAAAATCCCCGATTTGGATTCATTCTTAACCGAGTACCCACATTTCGCCAACCCGATAGGAAACATGCGAATTAATCCAATTGGAGCGGGGGATACGTGCAGTGCGGTATTTTTCATGGATTTCGTTGAAACAAAAGTATTTCCATGTTTTTGGTTTTCACTTTTGATTAAATATTTATGACCAAATTTTATAAAAACCAGAACGCAGTCGAAGCGTACAGAAAAGGGTTAGCGGCCGCCTGTGCCTCGTGTCTAGTTTTAGACCAAGCAGGTTATTTTGATATTAATGCGATGGAAAAGATTCTAGAGTTTGTCACTGTTTCAACTTCAGAGTTATAAAAAAAAGCTTGAATTTTTCTTTGGTTAATAATTTGATTTGATTTTTTAACTGAAAATAATATAACAAAAAAATAACAATTTGGAAGTCAATATAAAAAAATCCAACTTAATTATCATTAATAAAACCAAATTTACAAAAGAAACGGGATGAAAAAATAGAAACCAAAAAAAAGCAACATAACAATAAACTCAATGGAATAAGTCTTACAATATCCAAAAAAGAAAATAATCTTGTCCAATGATCAACACGGACAGCAGTCAAACATACTTGCCGAATCCTTGTTACTCCCTTCCACTAACCAACCGGCCAAACCTCCTCCTTTCCCTTTAAGATGGTCTTTCGTAATTTGCAACTTGAATCCGTAAACTTGAATGACTTCTTTTAAAAACTCTACGTCATTAATTGGATGGAAATCCAAGTACCGAATTCGACACGGCCGTAAATATGGGTCGGACGAATGTGATAGAATGTGGAGATTTCGTAACAAGTTCGCAGAGAGGCTGTAAAAGTATCTAAAACATCCGAGAGATTATTTATTACACCTTAAAAATATAGAATCAATTTCAAACACTTACTCAACTCCTCTTTGCACACTCTCCCATCCGTTCACCCACTCCTCTTCAACATCTATTTCTTTCTCTCGATGTTCAAATCCCCACCCAACCTTCTCCTTCTTCGCCGAAAAGCTCTTTCTCCTGCCTCCACTCCTCTTCCTAGACAACCGTGAAACTTTCTGTCTCCCAGACTCCATATCATCCCGCGACGCTACTTTCACAATATTCCCATTCGCCACGCTCTTCGCAGCCATATACTTGTTCAAATTATCCCACATCTTTCTATCCCACTCTGTGATTTCGACCTGACTGACTTTTTCTTTTTTCAAAAACTCAAATTTCGTCCACCATTCCTTTTTTAAGGTTCCATTTACTCCCGCATACGACGGCAATCCGTCCGCATCACCAACATCCGGTTTCTTCTCCCCAATCAAACCAGTTCCACCCGTTACATACAAATCATACACCCATTTTTTTTCAACAAATATCGATTCCGAAGTACAAGCAACATAATTCGGCATTAACTCCAACTCAGATATATTCGATATATTCACAAAAAATAACGGTGATAACTCGGAGAATGCTTCAGCGTCCTGTGAATCTAACGCCGACCGAAATTGCGGTGTGTGTTGTGGTTCACTTACGATTTGTTGTTGTTCCTTTGTCGTTGGTGCTGTTGGTGTTGCTGGGGGCGTTGTACTTGACGACTGCGTAGAGTGGACACTATTATTACCATTCAATGAACTCTTGGATTCTGACATTCGAAGTTTGGATTTTCGTCGGCCTCGTGTGAGTAACCCTTTCCCCCACTCGACCGATGACTTTGTGGATAACTTTTTCTGAAGCGAGCGATCTTCGCTATCTGGTGGGGTTGACATATCAGCACTTGGCGATGAATTCCAAGCGACGACCGGTGGATGATTTGCGTCAAAGAAGTGTTCGGGTGAAAAGTTGAATTGTAGTGATAGCGCTTTTGATTTGCTTCGACTGCGAGGTGGAGTTAAGAGCGCGGAAGAGGATGAGTCCCTCGACAGGGTATCCATTGAGGGTGCTCGAGGAATTGATGCAAGACAGCTGATTTGATGAGGTATCGAGGATAACAATGTTGTGCAATACACTAATTGCAGAAATTCAGCAAAATTTAGTTGTTGATGTCCGTTTACATGACATACCGTGATAACTTGAAGTTTCAATTGGAGGGTTCTCAAAAAACAGAATTCTCTTTTTCAAAAATGCCTATATCGATAATAAAATAAACAATCAATACCTTCAGCAATAAATCAAGTATATAAAATCACTTACATATCTCCAAAGAACAAATACAAAACTATTATACCGCTTCAGAAAGTTCTTGAAAAACAGCGCCGGATTTTTATCCTCCATCTCAATATCACCACCTTCCATTCCTTCCGACTTACTATCGACCGTACTAACCGAAACATTCAAAGTCGGATTCACCATCAAACTTTCATGTACACCAGCAACTCTACGCCCAGCATTATTCCCATTGCACTCATTATAATATTTCTTCAACTCAATCTCCGCGAACCCGTTCACGCTGAACCCCATTCCATCTTTCCACCCATTTAATACGCTTTTTAGAAACTTTAAGTGTTTGTAAAGTGTTTCGAATGTCGGACCGAGAACTGAAATTGAAATTATTGTTTTCCCACGATGGCTGGAGTTTATTCGTAGACACGTTGATATCCCGTAAGTTTGGTTATGCTTGAAGTATCTTTTTAACAGAAAAAAAGAAAAACGAGGGAATTGTCACAATGTGGTTTTAAACTTTTTTTCGCTTACATTATATCGTTATTTACTAAATGAGAACCACTTGGGATGACGGTATATTCCAATCCACTCAGATTTAAGTCTAACGATACACGATTAGTTGGTGAATAGGTGCATTGTATTTTTTTACTTTGTGGGTATTGATATTCCAAAAGGTTTCCCTTAAACGTATCGAATCTGGCCTGAATAACAATGATAAATACATAAACGATATAAATTTAACTAATATATACCACGAAAATTCCGATTATTTCCATCAGCAAAGTTGTGGGTGTTTGAGAAATCTTGATATGGCAAGGCTGGACCTGGGCCCAGAATCACGGTTCCGCACATCGATATTTCAAATCCATGCAATAACAACAATTGCAATCGTTCATTATTTTAATATATTTTTCATGTAACTCTGACGAAAACGATAAATAAATCAAAAACATTCAAAATCTCAATCGATACTGTCTGTACTTCGTCTTCTCTTTCTTCTCTCATGGTCACTATCGGAGCTATCTCTTCTTCTTCTAAAATCCCTACTACGTGGTGGGGGCGGAGATGGTGAATCACGACTTGGACGTCTGGCCGAAACTTGTTCTGGCGAATGCACTCGATGACGCGAAGGAGATACTGAAGATACAGATCGACGACGGACTGGTGAAGGCGAGCGTGAAGGTATATTTCGTCGGACAGGCGACTGCGAGGATCGAGATCGAGAAGATGAATCTTGTCGTCTGCGAGGTGGTGATCGCGAATCGCGGCCACTAAAACGTCGGCGACCTGAAAACGACGAAGATCTTCGACGACGAGGAGGGCTTGGAGAACGAGAAGGAGTACGTCTATGACGAGAAGAAGGTGAATTTGAACGGTCTCTGTTGTCCCTTCCAGACCTTTCATCAGAACGTGATCGATCTCGACCTCTTTCAGATCGCTTGGCGGGAATATCAGAATCTTTTTTTGCTCGTTTGGCTTCTTTCTCTCTACGTCTCTCCTCCTTTTCTCTTTCTTTCATTTGTTTTTTCTCCAACTTCTTTTGCTGCCTCTCCATTCTTATGATCTCCTGCTGCTTATCAAAAATCCGTCGCTGTTCTTCGAGCTGCTTTTCCTCCCTCTTTGCAACTCGCTCCGCTTTCAGTTTGGCCTGTGGAGAATGTTCATTTTAGATAAATTACAGCTGAAACAAACTACATGCTCAATACCTGCAATTCTTGGTCAAAGGCTTGTCCTTCGATATGACCCTCCGCAATCCCAAAAGCTGCCTTAAATTTTTCGTTCTCTTTCTTCTTCGCTTCTGCTAAATGGTGTTCACCTTTCCCACCAACATCATCGGCTCTACCATCTCTCAATTGCGACAACAACTCTCTTCGCATATTCGCTACACTTTGGTCAATGACTCCCTGGGCAACCCCTCTCGCTTCCAAATCATCCTGCAACTTTAAACACTTAATTTCAATTTGACGTTTAGCGTCGTGTTCGAGTAAGGCTTTGTCGGTTTTTCGGTCAAGAAGTGAAAGTTGTTTTTCAGATTCTTTTTGTTTTTCTTTTTTCTGTTGTTCGTAGTTTCTGTTGCTGGAGAGTCTGATTAAGGAAAAATTTCTGGTTACGAAACCGTTCGTTCCGGAACCTCTAGCAGTTGAAAGACCTGCGAATGCGAATTTAATATTTTTATATAAAGTTTAACTTTAATTTTGTTACCAATTCCGTTATACATTGTGCGCAGTTTTTATCAAACTAGTTATTGTTGACAAGTCATACATGTAAACTGTTATTTTGATCCAGACACGCCCGCGCTGGCGAATGTGGCCATATCACTCGCCATGTGGGCAGCTGCTTTTAGCAATGAAAACGCTAATGCTGCTCCCGTGCTGTTTGTAAATGATTAGTTGTGCATCCATATCAACATCAAGCAGAAAGTCTTACCCTTCTCCCAATCTCATTCCAAGATCAAGCACTGGTTTCACCTTCCAAATCTCTCGTCCATCCACATTACTCTGCACTAAACTCTCAACTTTTTTCATTTCCTTCTCAATCTCCTGTAAAACAACAGTTCCAGCCTTCTCTGCACTTTTATGACTGACAAAGATACTATTCCTCAACAACTCTCGATCATCATCAAACACCAAAAGCGCATATAAACACGCAACTTGACTAATAAATCCATCCACCAGCACTGGTATCTTTTTCAAAGCACATTCATGAATTGCACCCATCATTGCGACGACCTCAAGTCCACCCATTCGTACCATGATCTCTTTGTATTTCTCAGCACCGGGCTTTGAGGATGATACGGCATCTTTGTGGAATGCTGTAACTCTTGAAATAACATCCGCTTTATGAACCAATCTCTCATC
Organism: Nowakowskiella sp. JEL0407; assembly: GCA_027600645.1. Taxonomy (NCBI): domain Eukaryota; kingdom Fungi; phylum Chytridiomycota; class Chytridiomycetes; order Cladochytriales; family Nowakowskiellaceae; genus Nowakowskiella; species Nowakowskiella sp. JEL0407. The sequence continues at coordinate 150,868 of JADGJK010000004.1, forward strand.
CGAAATCCCAGTTCCACGTCCGGTAATCAACTCTGCAGAATACTCCGGATCTGATTGTTGAATGTGCGCAAGCAAGAGAATACTACCAGTAGCCGTGTTTCCAATTCCCAATTCCCCGATTCCGATCGCTACCAGATAAGAAGATAAACTTTCATTTTGGAAGGCAATGTATCGATTCACAGCGTCCCGTCCGGTTGTAAGAGCCGATTCGTATTCGGATAAGGTCATTGCGGAGTTGGATAAACTTGATTTTGTTCCAGTAGGAGAGGCTTTCGAGTGAATGATGTTTGCAAATGTTTCCGTGGTATCTACCCCGACATCCATCACCTTTTGGGGAAAACCATTCAGGAATAAGATTTCAATCTTGAAAGAGTAAGATCCCTTACCTCAAGACTCAATGACCCAGCATTACAATAAGCGCTGTGATGAAAGTCGGCGAAAAGGGTTGCGCAGATGTAACAGCAAATGAGTTAATGAGGAAATCAGTAAACTCGATTTATCATACTTTATCGCTGCACCGCCAGAACTCAAGTTTCTCAGCATCTCACGCGTCACCACTTTGGGATACTGACTCACATCTTCATCGGCAATACCATGATCTGCAGCAAAAAGCAGGATTCGACCTGATTCTATCCTAATATAAGATTCAAAGAGTTTAACTGAATCCACTCCCGTCAGAAACAAAAGTTCTTTGTAATTTATAATTTACTTTGGAGCGTAAGTTTGCTGAAGAAAAATCAATTTTGTAGCCCAAAATTCCAAATCACCCAACGCGCCAGGCGGTTTAGTTTTAAAATCAATACAATTCCATGCATCAGAATAACTAACGGGAGACATTTTCGGTTCTTTTCAGTTTTTTTTGGGGAAATGCGCAGGTCAAAAAAATAAATTTTCCAAAAGGAAGAAGATGGCAACCACGCTGAAAGCTTCCGTCTCTCCTCCGCCAGAAACAGTCTCAGGACATAAAATCATTGACTCGATTAGATCCGCCGAATCTCGCAATGAACCATTCTGGTCGTTTGAATTCTTTCCGCCAAAGACTTCATTAGGGGTTTTGAATTTGTACGATCGACTGGATAGAATGCGTCTCCTTGGACCGACGTTTATTGATGTAACCTGGGGTGCAGGTGGTTCCAATTCGGATTTGGTCGTGGATATTTGTCAGCAAGCTCAAGCAGTTTATGGGTTGAATACATGCATGCATTTGACTTGTACATGTATGCCAGTAACAGTCGTTAAACAGGCCTTAGATGTAACTAGAATCACCCGATAATTCACTTTTACATCCATTAATAATGAATTCTTCTCGTTCATTCCAGAAAGCAAAAGCTGCAGGAATTAGAAACATTCTTGCACTTCGTGGTGACCCACCTCGCGGACAATACAAATGGACGGCTGTAGAAGACGGATTCACGCACGCAATTGATCTCGTAAAATATATTAAAAAGAATTACGGGGACTATTTCTGTATCAGTGTTGCTGGATTCCCTGAAGGTCACGATGAGCAACCTGAGAACCCCGAGCAGGAGCTGATCTGGTTGAAGGAGAAGATTGAAGCGGGAGCAGATTATATTGTGACTCAGTTGTTTTATGATTGCGATAAGTTTTTGGAGTATGGAAAGAAATGTCGAGAGGCTGGAATCAATGTTCCAATTATTCCCGGAATATGGTAAGATTTTCAACAAATCTGGGTGTCATTTTCGCAATAATTGACTTCTTTTTTTGATTAAAAAGCCCGATTCAGTCGTACGGTGCATTCCAACGTATTTTAAAACTGTGTCCGAACGTGATCCCGCCAAAAGCGATCTTGGAAAAATTGGAACCAATTAAAGACGATGATCAAGCGGTGAAGAATTATGGAATTGAATTGGCCATTGAAATGTGCAAATATTTGCAAAAGAATGGAATATTAGCTGTACGTTGTTGAAATTTCATTTTTATTTTTGTATTGACGCATGAATTTTTAGTTCCACTTTTACACATTTAATTTAGAAAAGTCTACCAGATTAATTCTCGAGGGACTTCAATTTGTCGCTCCATGGGAAAAAGTGAAACCTCTTCCTTGGGCACCGGTACGTTGTTTTTTTTGAAAGCATTAGTTCAATCTTACATTCTTTTCAATTTCAAGGCATTACTTAAGAACCGAGAAAAAGAAACCGTCCGACCAATTTACTGGCGTAATCGCACCGACTCTTATATCCAACGAACCGAATCATGGGACGACTTTCCAAACGGAAGATGGGGTGATTCTAGATCTCCCGCGTTTGGTGATATTGACGGTTACGGTCTTCCACTAAAATTCAATCCATCCGATTGTCTCTCGCAATGGGGTACACCACAAACCGAGACGGACGTGAACAACGTATTTGCTGGTTACGTGCAGGGTAAAGTTGCATTCTTACCGTGGAGTTCGATCCCATTGTCTTTGGAATCGTCGATAATTAAAGACCAGTTGATGTGGGTGAATCAGAATGGGTTTTTAACGGTGAATAGTCAGCCATCTGTTGATGGTGAGAGTAGTAGTCATAAAGTGTTTGGATGGGGACCGAAGCATGGATTTGTTTACCAGCGGGTAATTTAAAGAGATTTTATTTCTAGAGTGACTTTTGCGAGATTGATTTATTATTTGGTTGCAACATTAGGCGTATCTCGAATTCTTCTGTAGTGAGGAAAAATTCAAGAAATTAAAAGCGTTACTTGACAAGGACGAGATTATTCATTACTACGGATGCAAACAGGAAGGCGATATTGAAACGAATCATCAATCTGGAGAGGTCTGTTAGTTTTTGATATAAAAATTTATTCAATCAGTCGCTGACATGATTTTCGAAACCTTTTTAGGCTTGCGCTGCAACATGGGGAATTTTCCCAGGTCGTGAAGTTGTCCAACCAACCATCGTTGATCCAGATTCGTTCATGGCCTGGAAAGAAGAAGCGTTCCAATTGTGGTCTGCATGGGAAACGATTTACGAACCTGTATGTTGATAAATCATCATGTTTTATGTTTTCATTTGTAATATCTTGTTGTGATTAATTTTTTGTAGGATACTCCACCAAGAAAACTGATCCAAAAAATCCGTCAAGAGTACTATTTGGTTAATATTTTGGATAATGATTACAAGAGATCAGACGAGATATATAATATTTTGAAGAATGTTCTTGAATAAACAATGAGGATACTTCAATTTAAATAAGAACATCCAATAAATGATTTGGATTCACTTACATCTGGCATGTTTGATCGAGTTGTTCGCCAGGTCAGATTTATTTAATTTAACGCAAATTAAACACATTTGCTAAACAAACAATTCTGTCCCAAAAATTTACTTTATATAGCGACTGTCAAACTACCCATCTCGGTAAAAAACGGGTTTCGTGGTGTAGTTGGTTATCACAACCGCCTAACACGCGGTAGGTCTCCGGTTCGATCCCGGACGAAACCATTCTTCTTTTACTTTTTTTTTTATGCAATTATGATGCTATTTTTGACTGCAAAATACGGTGGTGTAAATGAGATTCTGAAACTTTATAATAGAAATCTATAAGTGAGCGTTTTAAATTTGAACAAATAAAAATTCTTTTTTTTGGATTTTCTAATGTAATCTCATCTTAAATTCTGGATCTGTTTGCAATTAATTTAATTAACTAATAAAGATAATTGTTAGTGATTAAGACTAATTATATGAGTATCAAATGTTAAATAAAATTCTATTCAAGACTTGATTAAAAAATTTAAAAAGTATTCATGAATAAAATCATTGAAAGCAAATTTGTTGAATAAACTGGAAATATGTCTACTAGGGTAGAATTTATAAGCTTGAGGTTAGGGAAAGCACAAATTTGAATAAAGAATTATCTTAAACTGGTAGCTGTAAACATATTCACAAAAATATTAATTTCTTTATTAATTTTATTTAATTAATTTTTAGCTCTCTATAAAATGTAACTTTGAAAAAATCCTAAAAAAAATTGAAAGATTTTTCAGAAAAAAATTTCTAATTTATTAAATTTAGTTTTATATGCTTATGGAGTATATTGCTATCTACATAAACTTCAAAATTTGGAAGATATAATTATAAATATAAGTGAGATTGAGAAACTAAAGATAAATGCAGATGAAAGTAATATACTAATAGTATAAAAGTAATTTTTGCTTATAAGACTAGATAGAACTTAAACCAATAGTACTATAGTAATACTTAGAATAAACTGAGATGATAGTAGCATTCTAGTAATAAACTATTGAAATATTGAAGATTAGTAAAATTATTATTGTATATAAGTTACTAACAATAATAAATATATATTAGGCCTATATATCTAATATGGCTTTTAGATTACAGAGCATATATAGTAAGAAATTAGAGTATGAGGTGTGAAAAAAGAATGGTAGTAAGTAAATTATTGACAAAATTAATATTAGTAAGTGATATATTATTTGGTCTATCTTCATATTTATAAAATATCAATTTGTTAGATTTTTTTCAAATTTTAAACAATTATCTTTTTAGCAAAATATTTGTTGACAGAATTATATAACTG